>OMNN01049707.1:2700-33637 GCA_900302755.1 Chromis chromis
AATATGATTGTGAGTGTATACATATCACAGTAATTAAATATCTTTATGGGATTCTATATATCTATAGTATGATACTGCTACTTTATTCTGGACTGAGAAATAAAGAAACTGAGAGAATTACTGAGTAAGCCAGAGGTAGGAGAAAAACTCAGATCCTGTACTTTAATAAAAGTACCAACACCAAACAGTATAAATAGTCTGTTACAAGTAGAAGTCATGCAAATAAATGCACACCTAGGCCAAAGTTCAAAAGTATTAACATCAACATATTAAAAGTACTCATTTCAACATAGCATATATTACTGGATTAAAATGACTGATGCATTTAGGTCATTTAACTAATTTACATTGTTTATCTGCTGTATAGCTTGTGAATTCCCCCCCCTGGGATTGATAAAGTTTTAATTCAATTCATAATTTAATTGTTGATTACATGTGTATCATTAAATTAAATCACCTGCAAGAGACGAATGTTATCAAATAACTGTAGTGGAGTAAAAGGTAGAATATTTGCCTCAGAATGACAATGAAGTAGAAGTACACAACAGCAGAGCATTTACATATTGAAGTAATGTACAAGGAACTCAAAATTGTACTTAACTACATTACAAGAGTACATGTACTATACAGATATTGTTCATCACCAGAGGATAAGTATCTACTGTTTTTTAAGTAGAGAAGAAGAGCACTGTGCATGAGACAAAATAATCCTTAATAAGGTCCTGATGTGTTTGGGACCGGCCTAAGCTCAAACTCTGTGGGACGCTAAAGGTGTTCTCATACTTAGAACATAATTGTAAGGAAAGAGCAAAACACCATCTAGTTTCATTGTTTAAATGACGATGGGTATATGTGGCAGTTCAGCCACTAGGGGGAGCTATGGCCCTGGATCCCATTACAGGACTGTGACTGAAACAGATATGAACTAAGAGGAAACATAAGCACGTACACCCATGTAAGAGACAAGCGAAGGAATGTGGGTTATTTCGAAGAGGAATTTGTGTGAGGGTAAGATAAGGTGAGACAGATAAGAGACAAAAAGTAAGACAGAAGGGACGGATAAAAAATGACAGATACCTGGATAGTGTTTTGGGGTGAGCTCCAGTTTGTGGGAGAGCTGCATGGATCCTGTCGTGGTGTCTATCATGTACACCAGCACCGAGCCGCTGTAAAGACAACAAAGACACTTTTACTGTCGCAACCTGTTGTATAAGGTGAGAAGTATCGCCTGTAATCAAAGCCAGACACTTCAAGGACCAGGAAGTGCTTCAAGTGACATGTATCTTTAATTTGGAGCTGTTACATCCAAGCGACGCTTCTGTGCTTTGAACTACTTGCAGCATTTCTGTGCACTTGATTGAACATTAAGCTGAACACACATTCACACACAGACTTCTACACTAAAAACACAAGGTCAGGTATTTATTTGTGCTGATTGCAACTGATTAATCACAGAGGATTAAATCTGATTTCTGCAGATGCCATTTTAGTCAACCTCTTTCTCGTTATGAGGGAAAAATCACACTGAGTTTAATTAGAGTAACGACCACTTTTATCATGAAGGGTGCAAAAGCAGTTTGAGTTTAGGCTCAACTTTCTACTTTCTTTTTCAAAGCACTGTCATGACAACATTTCTATAAAGAATTCTTACTCTTTGTGTGTGTGCATGTTGTTTCAGTAAGGTAGAAAAACTAGGAAGCAGTGAAGAGAGAAATTCCTGCCAACCTGGCAGATTGCATAATCCACAAGGAGTTCCTGACAAGCACACACTAGGTTGCCTCTGCAAACACAAACTGACAGATTCTCACACTGGACACACACCACATGGACAACAATCTCTCTCTAACACACAAACGCAAACAAACACACCCAGGTTTTCTTCCCAAAGTCGTATTGTAAAGTTAGAGACACAGAGAGAGACAGTTGAACAGACGTGTACCTGGCACAGCCAAAGGCCATCAGTCTGTACTTGTTGTTGACGGCCACACAGGTACCATCAGTCACGTCTGCTGCCCAAACTCCCTGCAGCTGCTGGACACACACAAGAAACCTTGATGAATTAGAAGTAACTGAATGATGCCAGTTTCAGGTTTGCACAGTGAGTTTGAAATGCTACATCACTGAAGTCTTTTTTTATTTTTCTTATATTTAATTATATCCAAAAGAAACTCTATACACACATTATCGTTAGATTGCTTAGTCACGATTTTAATCTGACATTTATATCTGAATGCACATTTATATCTTCATGGTAACCTCAACACCCACTGTCCAATTTTTAGGACATCATCTCAAGCCAAAATGTTAATATTAAGCTCCTCTTGCCCTTTTTGGATGTGAAAAAATCATTTCAGTCATTTCTGTTTACATCCTGCCAAGATAAGTAATAGCCGCAGGCTCTGTACTGAATCATATTAGCATGGCATAAATAAAAAAATATTGTTAGGATAATTGTTCCCTCTAAGTAATTCTCATTTGTGGGAAAACAGAATCAGTCACTGGTGCTGCTGTCATTAAATAAAACATTTCTAAACGCAGGAAGGGCATTCACAGCTCTCACACTTAGCCTAAAACTTGTTCAACACATTTAAAAAGCTCCCCCCTGCATTTATTTTTTATTACGGATACCGTTAGCCTTGGCATTTTTTGCAAATATCCTGGAATATGCTTGGAGAATTGTTTGTCTTCCTGTTGCATTTCTAGTCATGGGCTCAGGCATTCTGCAGCTAAAATGCTTTTCAGTGCTGTTATAACAGTTATACATTTTTCATGATCTGTGATTGTAGCCTTTGTTTGCCTTTTACTAAAATACATTCACACTAATATGTTTTCACTTTAGGACACATAACTTCTGCTTTGTTACGTCCACACTGTTCCAGAGTTTTAAGAAAACAGCATTTTGGTTTGAAAACTCTGGGGCTGTGTTGTAGTCTGAACAGGCAGAAACTGAGACTTTGGGAAACTATGACGCAGAAAACCATGTTCACTTTCTGACTGGGCCTACTTTCATTTCCTGATTCATCATTCCCCTATCATATGACCATCTTCAGGAAGAAAACAAAAACATTTCCTTTACTACCAGTGGTTGATTCAGTATAGGTAAACAAATTAGGCTACAGACATTTGAGGAAATCTCTGGTCTGACTTTTTTACCAGTATTTTGTACAACTAATCAACCAACTCACTATTTCATGTTTACACCAGCACCTGAGTGTTTAGTGTACAAAAATGGTCAGGTGATATAATTTTTCAGGCCTGTTCATATGCAAGGAGATTATTTCTGAAATGGAGCTAAAACACTTGTCTAAAAAGAGAGATTATTTTTATTTAAAAACAAAAACATTTTAAGACAAATACAGATTAGTGGGGATGTGTCCTGTGTCTCTGAGTGTCCTTACATCTGCGGTGATGGTGTTGCTGAGTGGTGTGATAAAACCGAGGCGTCCATCACTCAGTACCACAGCGAAGCCGTCCAGGGTCACACAGTATTCCATACAACGGATATACACTCCCTCCAGGTCCAGAGAGGGGCCACCTACACATCCATACAGAGAATATGTTTTAATGTGTGAGTTTGACAGAATTCAGAGTTGTTTATGTCACTTTTATAGCAATATTAGCAATATTAGTTCTCCTTTCTTTAGATGAGTGCAGGGGTCTGCTCTAACCTCGTGCCGACTGCAGGTCTAGCGAGAAGGGGATTGTGGTAAGGCAGATGGCCTTGCGTCCGTTGCTGCCCAGCCCATCCCAGTGCAGCACATGGAGGTAGCCGTCAGCGGTGCACACCAGTAAGTCCTCCTGGACGGACTGCAGACTGATGGGAATAAGAGAAAACACAGAAATTAGTTTCATTCACACAAAAAAATAGTGGAGGAGTCAGTAAAAGAAAACAGGCAGAGGTGGTAGGTAGGACGGATGGGAGCGAGATAACAAGATAGAAAACAGTGGACTATTCATTATCCAGCTGTGCCCTGAGTGAAGCCTGAAAGGTTTACTGGCCAGCTGTGATGAGGCCACATAGCTGCCACTGCCAAGTCTCACTGTCTTCTAACACACAAGGGAACAAACAACAGTGTGTTTGTGTGCGTTAAAGTGCTTCATTGTCTTCCAAAAAGTGCGAGAGGTTTACCACGAGCAAAACCAAGAGGAGAAACGCAAGAGTCGGAGAGCGGAGAAATGAAGAGAAGCAAAGGATTGGAGCGCAGTGGACTGACAGTGTGGAGGAGGCGACGTCTTTTACTGCAGCTCCACAGCAGGAGACGCCCACTCATCTCCTGCACAATCAAGCTGTGCCTGTGAAATGCCAACAGAGTGCTCTCATTCAGATGACTACCCTGTAATCTCTGTCAAGAGCAGACAGTGGAAGAGAAGCGGCAGATGAACGCCGGGACACAACAAGACGTAGACAATACAAACACAAGACAAACAAAAAGATAGTTCTTGTCACTCAGCAAACAAAGACTTCCAGCTCGATGGATGTGTGGGTGACAGCAGGGAAGGTGAGTGACTGGAACAAACACAGAAACTATAAGAAAACTCAAACCGCCACACAGGAGAAAACCAAATCACTGTAAACTGACTCCTGTCCAGCAGGATCCTGTTGTTTATTGCAGTTTTGTTTTAGATAAAATTCATCAACTGTAATATAATTAATAAATAAGTAAATAAATAAATAAATAAAATAAGTACCTATCTATAATTTAGGTTCTATATTTGAGAAATGACAAACATTTCAGAAACACTTTATATTTGTATGTCAGTATACGAATTTACTACAAGCGGCTACTGTTATTTCCTTGATTAACTGATAGATATAAGTCTATAAATTGTCATAAAATAGTGAAAAATTATTGTTCTACAGCCTTCAGTGATTTCTTAAAATGTCATGTTTGTTTAAGTCCAAAACCAGAAATATTTATTTTACTGTTATGCATGAAAAAAAAAAACTGTTCATTTTTTATATTTTAGAAGGTGAACCCCATTATTACTCAAAACCTAAGGCAGGCCTGAAGTGCAATGCCAGAGAAGGTAAAAGACTGGAAATGAATCTGTTTTCTTACAGGTGATACAGATTTAAAAATGTCTTGTTCGCTCCAATTCTGCAGATTAGCTTGAGCCATCTCAAAAGATTTCAAGCCAATAAACAAATAAATTGCGTAAAAAACAAATGTACTCTTTCATGTGCTTGGAAACACAATACACAAAACAAAGACACCACATTTAGAAGGAGAAAATTCGTCTTGAGGGAACATGACAGGCGATCGGAGTCACACAAGCATTACACAACGTCAAACAGATTGATGGAATCTGGTCAGGAAATTTGCATTCTCAAAATACCTTGTGATTATCCAGGGTTTTTCTGCATCAAGGCTTTTTTGGTGCCACCCCAAAGAGGCTTAAGTCCGTCCCAAAAATATATTACCAGCGCCAAAATGGTAAGTACTGAGAATAAATATAGCAATTACATTTTTTAAACCAGTTTTATTAATTGGGGTTTCATTTACCCAAGCATAATAGACATTTTTGCTTTGAATAAGGGAACACAGGCTCATTATTTTTACTGTCAGGCTTTTCTGTCAAGTGTAGTCACTCTCAAAAGGCCCATTCTATGTCAGAAAACCCTGTTATCTAACAAAACACTGTCCAGAAACCATACATATTGTATGAGGCCGATTTAAATCAGCTGTGCTCCAGGCAACACTTAACTCCATTCAGCTAACAATGAAATCAAAAATGTTACTTCTATCGTTCCTTCCTTCCATCAATCACTAAACCTATCTACGTATCTTCATTCATCTGTCCATCACTCTCCTCTCTCAGCAACCCTCCATTTCTGCCGATACTGCGGGCCTCTGCCTTCGCAAATGACAGTAGAGGAGCTTAGCGTCCCACTGCACCTCAGTAATCGCTCACTGCCAATACTGACTTTCCATTAGAGGAAGAGGAGACTTTTTCACGGCAAATTCCCTCCACGGATACACAAAGAGCTATTCATTTGTAACAGCAACAACAATGGAGGAAGGCCTTTAAACATCCACTAGTGGACTGCTTCAGCAAAAACAAAACCAAGACTAAACTAGACTAGACTAACACTGATTTTCTTCAAACTGTGCAGTTTCTAGGGCCTTTAATGGAAGACATCCAGTGTTTAAATTACAGGACCTCAAATGAATGATCTGAAATGACCAGAAAATATGTATACATGGAAATATACACGGCGGTGAAGCTGTACACAAGGAGGTGGACATAAACAAGCATGATTCAGAGCACTCTTCTATAGTTTACAGCAAGCGCTTGCATTGCGATACAGCTTGAGTAAATCTTTTGGTGGTTTCAGTGAGTGTAGGTGGCTCTGCCTGTGTGAGCTTGATGACACATCGAAGGCCAAGAGTGAGAGTGGAGTGGTGTTTGTGTGATGCTGAGGCAGACAGGTAGACACAACAGAGAGAAAAGAGATCACAGGAAAGTATCTACCTGGTGATGGGGGCCTCCAGATCTACAGGCTTCTTCATCTCTAAAGACAGAGCGGGGGCACATTGCTCCTCCTTATAACCAGGTGTCACCTTCACACGAGGACTTCCCCTGTAAAAACACACAAACACATTATTCCAAATACACATATTATTTTTACAGATGTGCAAATACACCTGCTGAAATCCTAAAATCCCAAAATGCAACTTATTTTTAACTCGCAGAACTGACAAAGAACATTGAATATGCCCCGACTTGCCCGACCTCTGCTGGTATGTTGTCGAGGTATGTGAGACACACACACCCAAACACAATGCAAGCCACACAAGCTTGTGATACCAAGCACACAAATTAGAGGATTAGTAAAGGAAGAAGGAAAAGCAGACACCCTGAAGAACATGGAGAGAATTTGGAAAGCATTCAGAGCCATTCACCTTTTGCACACATAACATTGTTGTAGATTGTTTTTGTCTCATTGACCTACACTCAATAACCAAAAAATTAAAAATTAAAACAAGCCGTCATGAAAAACCAAAACCTGAGAATAAAGATTAAGAGGTCGGAATATGACTGATCAATTATATTATGAAATAAAGCATTCAGCAAATCGCAAAAGCTGCAATTTAGGATATACAAAGTGTGGCTATTAAATAATGACACTAATGCTGTAATTTGATTTTATTATATTTGAGCAGATTGGAACTTTCAGGGGTTGTTTATGCTTGCCCATTGATGAATGTATACAATGTGTGTCAGGCATGCATGTTGTGGTTCAACCAACATAAGCCCAGTCTTGTTATTTAATAGCCATACCTCGTACGTTCTGCAGTGCGCCTGACCCAGAGTTTAAACTGCTGTGTCAATGGTTTCACAAATTCATGCCGTTCTCCTTATGACAGTCATGCTTTTGATAGTGTCTCATGTGGCAATGCTGCATCAGATGTTTTAAATCTATTACACTGTATACCTTGACCTGAGCCATGACTTTAATAATTAATAATAATGAATTTAACCCATCCTACTATACATATTAGTAGCAGGAGCAGCAGGCTGCCGCGGTGCAGCGCCTGGAGAGCAGTCAGGGGTTAAGGGCCTTGCTCAGAGGCCCAACAGTGGCCGCAGTCGGGGTTCGATCCTCCGACCTTCTGATCAGTAGTCAGGGGCTTAACCTGTTGCGCCACCACTGCCCCCCCAAAAAAAATATATATTGCAAATCAAATCACATCATCTGTCAGAAAAATTGCAGTTTGATAGATTTAAGATTTTTCCCCAAATTGTTCAGCCCCAGTCTGAATACTTTCTGAATCTACCAAACTTTTGTGTAGTTTTGTTCAGGGGAAGTTCATGAGAGTCCAATATGGCGGTATGCTGGGATGTGCACATGCTTTTAAAATGCTGTAACAGTTATCAGCTACAATTTCACCACCAGCTTCAACCATATAACCACTGAAGATTACATATTTGGTCATGAGCAAACAAAAAAGGATTTATTTGCACTGACAGACGGCTGCTGGTTGATTGCTAATGACGCTCAGCTGGTTCTTTACTTAGGGAGTGTTCGACTGGCCTCACATTACAGGAGAAAATCCTGACAGATTTGGAAATCAGGTCCCTTCATGCACGTAAGGAGAAACTTCACACATATTTTCCTCTAAGCGTAGATAAGCTCACTCCTCAAGATTGGGGAAAAATTGTGTATCCCACACTGCAGGATATTATTACTATTATTGTGCCTGAGGGAAAATTCAGGAAGCAGTGTGCCACCTAATGTGATATCATGGGGAAGCACATGTAAGTAAAATAGAGACTGTGGTGCAACAACTTGTTGTAATGCTAATAATACTTTGCAATTAAAAAAGAAAGCAGAAGGCTAAGCAAATCTGGACGAGAAAATAGTTGAGGAGATGCAGTCAACACATGTAGTCTATTCTTTAGTGAGAACTGGAGGTGAGATTTTAATAATGAGTTTTAATATCTGCAGCTGACGTTAGCTTCAAGGGCTAAAATGTTTACTGCAGCTCCAGGCGCTTACGTGATATGTGTCCCGATCTCGGTTTTAACTCGTAAGCAACAAACACGAGCATGCAAGCAGTTCTCAAGGTTTAGGACTGGATCTGTAAACCCCTCACATTACCAAATAATCTGGGCTGATCATTAATAACTTTATTTGTATAGCACCCTTCATACAAGGTTTGCAGTTCAAGAAAGAAAGACAAGAAAGACTTATATGCCTTGCCTACACTACCACAAACGGCACTACCATCACCTACCTCTGCCTCACACCAACTGCACCAAGAAAAGTAGGGAGGGGATACAAACCCTGGTTCAGGTAGGGGGTAGAAGTAGAGGAGTTAAAGATAAAAGTAGGGATGGGATACGGACCCTTTAGATTAGATCAGACCAAACTCATAGGCCAGATTCCTCTGATTGTACAAGGGGCGAAACAGGGGTACACTAGAATAAGCTTGGCTTTTCCTGTGCATTTCACGCGGCTTTCTCTTCCCCTTTTGGTATCTACATGGAACTGTTTTCAAAATCCCCATTACTTTGGGAAACAACAACAACCTTCAGGCAGCAAACTACATGCGAACATTCAACCAAAACAATTTCCCCCGTCACTATTTTGAGTGAACGCCATTGTGGTAGTTTGTTCTTAGGTCCGCCCAAGACGACTGTGATTGGTTTTTAAAAATACTTTGCTAGAGTTGTTTGTCTCCCGTTTCTAACTCTATCCACTGTCCTGTCCTCTCTAATAAAGGCATGAAAAGGCCAAAAATAAATCTTAAAAAAAAAAAAAAAAAAGCAAAATTATTATGACGAGCAGCTAGACCATTCTATACAGCGTGTGTTAGAAAATAGTCTGGCTAATGTGAAACTAGTTTATAGGCAATAATGTCACTATAATTCATCAGAGAGTTGAGCTATCCACTATTTTAACTGATCAGTTCAAACAACACAAAAATAGTGCTGTTGTGTTGTATGATGTGATATAGATGCAATATTGGTATTTTACATTTAACCTCCAACTGATACAGGCAGCTTTTGAAGTTGATGAAACGCATAATATAGATGGTTAGCGGGCTCTTTACCAAAGCATGTGTGAGTTTAAATGTGTGCTGTACTCACTTTGGATAGACAGGCTCATAGAGGTACTTGTCATCTCCTCCTCCCAACACATCAAACAAGAGGATGTAGCCTTTGGCAGTCTGAAAATAGAGAGAAAATAAACACCGTCATTAAAATAACACAAATGTCGTCGTTCATCATCCGTTTCATTATCAGAATGGAAGATGGAAGGAGGAGTGTCAGACACCGAGGTTGCATAAAGCCACCAAATGTTCAAGACAGAGAAGTATTGAGAGAAAATGCCAAAAAATATGAATAGGATTGAAAATAAATGAATTGAAAGGCATCACAAACTTGCAAAGTCACTCAATGCCTTTTCAGGCAACAAGACAGAGATATAATGAGGGAATATAAATGGAGACAAAATGTGACTGATAGAAATACACAAATAGACAGTTTTGTTGATCACTGAAAGAACAGAACAGATGTTGGCAAGCAATGAAAACAGAAAATCAATAGCCCTAATATTTTGTGAAAGGCCACAAGCAGAGTCACTCTGACGTTGTTTTTGGGCTCAAGCTGACTAATAATGATAACCGTGACTGTGGGGCTGTACTGGACAAGAGTGAAGTATTTTTTTCCCCGAATTGCAAGATAGAAGTAGAATGAAAAGCCTTTTGGGTTATGAAGAAAAACAACAACAGAGCTGTCAAAGATGTTTTCAAGACATATTCATGATTCAGATTCTCCACATAAAACATGTTTTTTTTAAATTTTATGAATAAAATATGGTTTCTATTTGTGTTTTGGGCCACAGTATTAGAGTGATTAAGAGATGGATTGTTATTACAGTGAAGCTGTTTCCACAATAGCCTGGCTGTTCCTTTCACTGTCTCATGAGATCAAGTGACCAATCAATAAAGACATTTGATCAAAGGGTCGTGGCCCTCACTCCCTGAATCCTCTGCGACGCATTAAAGAGACTGGATGAAGACAGGAGGGACAATTTTTAGTTCATGGCTGGAGGAAGGAAGAAAAAGGACCTGAGGAAGCTCTGAGACTGTGGATCCAGATCACCACGTGTGAAAGAGCAGTGAACTGCAGTGATTGTGACTGAGCCAAATGTCGACTACTTTACATTGAAAATGACAATATTTGGGGCGCCCCGATAGCCTAATGGTTATGTCACGAGACCCACATGCAGAGACGTAGTCCGACCTCGGGCATTTACCGCATGTCCTTCCCCACTCTCTCCCGTTTCCGACTCTATCCACTGTCCTATCGAATAAAGGCGCAAAAGCCAAAAAGAAATAAATCTTAAAAATGACAATATTTGTGACACTGCAACTGCCATAGGTTACAAAACATTTCAGAGCACAAAAGGGGCTGGAGCACACTGACCAATTCACATCTTGTAATTGCGCAAAAAGACATTTCAACAATACTGTGTCTTCATCAGAGTCATAGTTGACAACAACGTAAACCAGGTGTACAACTGTCACTGGATTGCCATGCCTCGTACACCATGTCCAAAACAAAGGAACACTGACCTCAGAGTTACAGGAATAAAAGTACACGAAGGACCCAAACAAACAACTGTCAAGTGTGACAAACCAAGCAATTAATTTATGCCAGAGGGCTAACATCATGTCAGAAACAGAACTAAGGAACGCAGATATCTCTTAAAGTTACAAGGATAAAAATAACAAAATCATAACAATAAATAAGGGTTGACGTCATCCTGCAGTGCACAGTCCTTTAAAGCTTGAGCTGCCAGAAAAGTGAGTTTATATTAGCTAAAAAAAAAAGCTGCATTTAAATGAATCTATTTAGCCGACTATTGTGTACGAGCTGCCTAGACTCCCTATGCAGGTCGACACTGCTGTTGTTACTGATAATGATGTTCAGAAACTATTTTGTCAGCATTTTAAAACAGCTGATACATAATAAGGGTTCCATTCTATGCATACACTCTATGATGTGAAAATATGAACAACATTTTGTACATTCTAGTATATTATTCTGGTGCTTTTTCCACAACTACACATACACACATGCAGGTGCATACTGCTGTCAGGGAAACTACTGAAACGGAGCCTGCAGACTGAAACAAGACACGAAACCTGATCTGCACTCCACTGTCAGCAATAACGTGTCATGGTCTTATAGTGGCTGTACATAAACAGCTTCTGTCATGCTAGAATAAGAATGAGCTAAATCTGAATGAGGTGGACATGTAAACAGATTGGGTTGCACTGTATGCCAATGTTTTGCACAGTTTGTGGCAGTTCACTACACACTTGTCTAGTGTGGTGACAGTGCTTTTGGTAGCAAGTCAACACATCACCACAGCAATAAGAAAAACCAAACTGAAGAGAAGAGAAGGTAAAGCTAGCAGCTGCATGAAGTTCAACTTGAAAACAGCTGCTGCTGCCAGACTGAGATCTGTTAAACCCATCAACAGCCTTGGAGCTTGCTGGTGATGAGCTACAAAGGCAAAAACTGCTCAACAACAACCCCCGAAAATGCATTGAATCTACTTCAGAGAGACAAGAAATGTGAATTATCATAACTGAAAAGTCTCTTATTTCTATATTCTTAAGGCAAAAAGAGAAACTGTCAACGTAAAGCAGCTTAAATGACCTCAATTAAAAAAGAAATACTTTAAACAACATAAGTTTAATGCTATTTAAGGGGTAATTTGTAGGATAATAATGATGGGGTTATTTGCAAGAACTGTGTGAAAGCTGTGCCAAAATATTTAAAGCTTCTTCTCTGACAAATATTTTATGCAAATTTCTGTTCAAAATATTTGTTAAGGAAGGCGGTGATGACAGGGTAAACATGTAAGAGTACAGATGTGGTGAACTGAATCATTAAGATAACTGCAAGACATAAATAGGTCTCATATTTTATAGCAGGACATGTTCAGATAAACAGATTGCAGTGTAATGGCTTCACTGCATGCTTGGGAGCGTGCCTATGTTCCCACAGCCTTATGTTCCCACAGCCCTATGTTCCCAAAATTAGGCCATATGTTCCCACAATTTCCACATCTCTACCCCTGGTAGTTAGGGGTTCGCCACTCAATCCCGCGACTGGCGATTTGAAGGAGAGAGCTAGCTTCCAAAGTCTTTTGAGCTCAACACCGCTACTAAAATATCTTAGCAATGTAGAATCCTAGGGCTACCCTAATTTTCAAAATTTTCAGCAAAAAAGGAAATCCTAAAAAATGTGGGAACATAGGGCTGTGGGACCAATGGGTTGTGGGAACATAGGGCTGACCCCGCCTGCTTACCATGATGAATGTGCACATAAACTCACCATACTCTAAAGACATTATTTACTTAAATCACAAAACACCCAGCCAGTTGTAGAAGTATTCAGAATCTCTACCTAAGGAACAAATAATAATAATATTTGAGTGAAATTACAGTAAGCACAATGTCGATTAAGTATTTTTGTGAAAGTACTGGCTCGGTACTTCTGGCTAACTCGTTTTATATACAGGGACAGCAGATACATCTTTTAGGGAGATACCGGATCATTTAAACAACAACTCAAATGAAACCATGTGAGAAGTTTAGAAAGAAGTCTATTTGGTGGAGCTGTTAACAACTCATAGATATCTCAAATGTTACGCCAATAATACACTGTCTTACTAAAATACACGTGTTCGTATTGAACCGTACAGTACAGGCACTTTCAGTTCGGTACAGAGGTGTACCGTGGTATGAAAATTGTAAGACTATTAAGAATGGCCAATGTACAGAATTGTTTTAATTGCGAAACTTAAAACCTCACAGTGCCCACAGTTGTGGCAGACTTTCTCTGTGTCACAGTTGCACACTATTGCGGGACTAAAAACAAGTCGGAGTTTCCAGTGGACCACAGGATGTGACGGATCATTTATTCTCCTGCCAGCGCTTCTGTGATAAACCTAGTCTGTATGGCTAGCGAATGGGATGGCTAATGCTAACAAGAAGAAGCCAGAGCTGGAAGACACTCCGCTGCCATTAAAATCACCCGTTTGGGATCACTTCAGTTTCCCGGTAAAGTACGAAAAAGGAGAAAAACAAGTGGAAAAGTAATCCGAGTTATAGTTACAGCAGACCTATAAGCTGGAATTGTTAGTGCTGCACTTGCACTTTATTTTATTTTGTTTATTTGATATTGAGAACTATGCAGCAGTATTTCTGTTACATTTGTATACATTGTACATTTAATTTAATTTACTGAGTTGCTAACAGCTCTTTGGTTTAAGAAAATAAACAGATGTTTTGGATTAATTATGAGCAGTTTTTTCCCCCCATTTTTCCCCTTAACTGAGAACCGTACCGTATCGAAGCGTGACTTCCGTACCGAGGTACGTACCGAACCGTCATTTTTGTGTACCGTTACACCCCTAGTTAACATCATTATGCGTAGGGCTGTTTGTAATATCAAAATATAAACAACAACTTCCATTCTTTAAGAACAAGAATTTTCTTTATAAACCTCTTTTTGTGATTCACAGGAGAAGCCAAACTTCTGAAAAGTTAAATGTTATCTTAAAAGACAAGCAGCCATTAAAGAATTTGACCTAGTAAAAATGAATAAAGATGAGATATCTGATCAGACATGCAATCTGAGTTATTGAGGCTAAATATGCAAAACTTGTAAAGTGGGTTTGCAGTTATGGTCAAAATTATAATTGTGATTATTTTGATCAATATTGAGATCACAATTATTTATGATGATTGTACTTGTTCTGCTTTCACTTCATGTTTGTGCTACATTCCCGCTAATGTGCAAATTTTAGACCTAATATAAGGTTCTTCTTTGCCTGAATTCATCTCAAAACATAAATAACATTGTACCCAAAATTCCTCACTTGCTAAACATCTGCTTATCGAGAGACAATACAATTCATTGATGTTCCCCAAATACTTCATATGCAGGCTTCAGCAGATGCTAGCTAGACAGCTGTGCACAGAGAAGACTCTAGTCTCCCCACTCAGTTACTGTAGTGCAGCAACTCAAGACAGATGTGTGAGCAAAATTACTTTAAAAAGAGTAAAATAATGGTTCTAAACTTAGATTTACTCATGCTGAAACCAAGGGACTCTATCTGGATATGGATTGATTTCTATTAGGGGGCAGAGGGCAGGGGGTGGCGCAACAGGTTAAGCAACTGGCTTCTGATCAGAAGGTTGGAGGATCGATCCCTGACTGCGGCCACTGTTGGGCCCCTGAGCAAGGCCCTTAACCCCTGACTGCTCCCCGGGCGCTGCACCGCGGCAGCCCACTGCTCCTACTACATGTATTAGGATGGGTCAAATGCAGAGATGTAATTTCCCTAAGGGGATTAATAAAGGTAAAATTATTATTATTATAAGCATAGTTTTCTATGTCAATCGCATTCAGTTAATCGGTAGAAGTCAAAATCATGATTTGCGTTTGATAACTGTGCAGCTCTATTACAAAGGAAGCATAAAACAAGATCAAAGCAGCCATATAAATCTATTGTTACGTAAACTCATGCTGTAGAAGAGACAGGTTTTGGAATCAAATTGAAACAAAGCCTTTAACAGGAGAAAGTGTTGTAAATCAATCCATGGATATCATCCATACTGACTGTTTCAAGCATGAAGATGATGGATTACTATGGATTACTATACTAAAGCTGTGCATGGCACTGCACCGGCCAAAATAAATTCAACCAGGCCCAACCTGGGTCATAATTGTGTGGAGATCCTCCAGAAAGACACAGCAATGTCTGATAAAGTGTACTCGAGCTTATCTAGTAATGTAAAGCAGTTCTACCATTACCGTATTACTCAAATTGGCGTTATTGTCCAAAAACAACACACCCAGATCCATGCAGCCCCTGTTTTTGTAATGAAAGCCCTGTAAGACACTATCAGCACCTCCCACCTTTGGGTGCAGTAGAAAAATAGACAGCATAAGAAAGCAGGAAACACAAAAAGCAGAAGCAGTATTCCATCTCATCATTAAAACAATGGGGTTAAAGGCTTAACCGTGGCCTCTTATCAAATTCCCAGTGGGTGATAAATGTGTCTTCGCTTCTGAACAGAGTAGAACCCTTGCTGATAAAGACAACCAGCGGCAAGAGAGCGAGAAAGAGTGAGAGACAGAGAGGGAAAGATGGAGAGACTATGCAGAGCAGCACACAGCTTATCTTTGCCTCTAATTACCTACTGTATGTACAACTCTACTGCCGCCAGCAATGTTGGGAATTCCAATGAATTTCTCTTGTTTTTGTGCTTTTTTTCCCTCCCCGACACATAAACAGGGTTTGGAGGCGAACAAAGGCAGGAGGGGAAGTGTGTGTCTGTGCGTTCGTTCGTCCTTGTTTGTATGTGTGCTGATCCTGAATGTAGGATATAAACCTGGGAGGAGGAGGAGGAGGGACGAGAAGGGGAGCAACGAAATCTAATTACAGTACTCCATCTATAAGCAGAGGAGAGGCTGAGAGCACTGCTGGGATTTCTGTTACTCCACTCGGCTCTCGGAAAAGCAGACGCCCGTCCCCAGCCACGGGGATTCAATCTTCTCCGAGGAGATTCTGGGCGCGCGCAAAACCTCTTCTCTCTAAATTCAACATCCTCAACAAGCGTGCAACCTACAATTTTTGCATGTCTTTCTTCCTTCATTTACAGCAACTAAATGCCGGCTGAGTTGCATACATGCGTCGGAAAAGCTGGCGAAGGTGGGGTTAATAAAGCCTAAGAGAGCATTATTTACTGTGATTATGGGTATGACAGTGACGAGGCAGCACAGAGGTAACCATAATGGGAGGAAAGAATTTCCTCCAGGGTGTTTTGGGCTTTGTGTGATTGTTACCAACAAACTGACTGTACTGAACTGAGCCACAAAAGAAGTAAAAACAAGTTGTTTGTCAAGCTTGTTTTGTTTTCTGTGTGCCGGAACAGTTTGCAGAGCAGCAAATAAATTCCAGACATATATGTTTGCACATTCAAAACATCCAATTAGTGATTTAAACTCAAAAGACATTAAACACAGGGAGTAAGTGCACAATTAAAAGCATAATTTAGAATTAACGTAATCACTGTAAAATCACGAACTCTGGTAATTGCTTATACAGTAAAAAAGCGATTGCATAATACTACCCGAGAGGAGGTCATCACACAGAGTATTATTAATACGAGCTGGAATGCAGTCAACAGCTCCCAGAGTGGAACTGCTCGCTCTGATGAGCCAGAAGAAGACTAATTGGCGTTGCACCTTTCCCATGTGTAGCTGTGCTGCTGAGATAACATATAGATACTGCAGAATGTATCGTGCATAGAAAAAAAAAGCACCTCTGCATAGTAATTTATATGCAAAACGCATACAAAGTGTGCACACAGACACAGGCACAAAAACATGTACAGAGTAACACACAATTACTCAAACAGCTACAGGCGCACATATCCTTTGAGATGAGGAAGTAGGGAGAAAAAATGAAAAACACCTCTGTGAGGAAAAATCAATTAAATGTATTTCTTTGTCTGCAGGGGACTATACACTCTCTATTTCCATCATATGTCACTGGAGTGGTGTGGGGGCTGCAGAAAACACAGCAGCAGCAATAACAACCTTGCAAATGCTGAGGCAAATCCCCAGGTGCTGTAAGTCAACTGACACCATGAAAAGACACCTCTGGAGTGGTCAGACAACTCAGTTACACACACCAGTGTACACTTACTTATGAGGACTGATCTGATGCCAAAGAGACATTTGTGTAACATCCAGTGATCCTATTTCAAGGCTGCTTTCCGTAGCATTAGAATTACTACACAAAGAATGAGGAAAGCTGTCCAATTTTACCTCTTAGTTCTTGCCAGACTGCTGTTTGGCTTTGCTTGAATAGAAACCAATGAGAACTTTGAGGCAGCCAAATACGAAGAATATTCTTAGTTAAGATATCCCGGTTTTGGAACAACGTTTTCCCAGGACAGAGAAACAGTGTTAGAATATCATAAAGAGCTTTCCAGTACTTTTACACAATAAAGCATGTAATACTTCAACCACTGATACAGCTGCATTTATCTTCCAGACAAAGTTATATGAGAGTTAGCTGCACAAACGCAGATAGAAACTTATCCTTGTCAGCGGCTTGCTTAATGAAAATCTCAGAAGAAAAATGACATTCATGCTTTATGTGCCAATGCTTATTAACTGTTCCTCCGTGTGCTCGAACCCCTCAGAGAATAAGGCACGGGAAAGCATTGTGCATGTATGTGTGTGTGAGGTTAATGACGCTGCCCTTTACTTTAATGACAGTAATGATCACCAGAGCACATCTGGAGACTTCAGATCAAGGGCTGTAGCGGTGAGGACAGACCAATGGGAGCGGAAGATGATGCGTGAATAACGCATCTCAAAAAGAAGAAAAAAAATTACCATATATATACCGATGTACGTCCAAAAGAGACATCATTTACCATGCATGAGCGGAAACATGCTCCCTTGCGACAGAGATGGAAAGACAAACAACACATTTTCTCTGGCTCCCATTTTTTTATTCTTCAATGTGCAGTAAATAACATATCCTTGTTATCTGCATTTCCTTGCTCGTATCAATTGTTTTCAGAATTGAAAACCCTTCAGTCGCTCCATTGGGACATTTTATTATTTGCTTGCCCTACAGGGAACTTCTGCTTTGTTGACGTTCCTACAGTTCATTAACTTTACAGCTGATATTTCAAGTAAAAGTAAGCGTTTGTTTCATGATATTTTGGTTTATGTGAAAATCTTTAAAGACTAATTTCACTTAATATTACAAGTATCAGCTATATGTGGGTGTATTATGTGAAAAAATATACACATAACACTTTTGGTCATCTTTATAATGTAGCTGATTATGTATTACTGCATTCAAGTGTGAGTCAATCTTATGAAAATCTAAAAAAAAAAACATGATCTCTACAAATTAAAATTTGCAAATAAAGGGTGACCAGATGCGGTCGAGTGGTTAGAGCACATACCACATGGCTGCAAATGCTGCCAACAGTGATTCTGGGGTCAGATCCAGAATGGCCTGGACTTTTACTGCATGTCATCCTGCTGATGTCTAACTGGGATAATGCTTTGAACTTTCAGGTCATTTGTACAATATTGTCTTCCCAGTCACTGTATTATTTCCTGCCCTGGCAGTGACCCCGATGATTACACTGTTACTGGTACTAATGCGCTGTAGCAGCTTTATCACAAACTGACGCAGAGCAGTGATGATCACAGTTCTCTTTTACAAGCATGCCTCCAGGACAGACTCCAGTAGATTCAGAGTATAGACGTTAGAGCATCAGTCACCAGTCACTTCTAGTAGGAGATGAAGGAGAAGGCGGAAAGAGTCTGAAAGTGAGAGATCATAAGGGAGCAGAAAGAACTAAGACAAAGGCTGTATTATTCAACAATAACCGGTCTGATTTGCTTCATAAAAGTTTTTTTTGAAGTCATCTGAATACAGTGGTGGAATTTACATATTTAGCAGAATTTTCAAGAGCTACAAAGGATGACATACATGTGCTGCATTTTATAGCTTTTTCTGTCATTGTAATATGGAGCTCGGGCCTTTTCTGAATACTTCTAGACTTCCTATAGTCAGTGTTGGAGCCTATTATGATTATTATTCAACTTCCGCTTTGATTAATTAAGCACGAACATAATGAAACATGGGAAGTGAAAATAGGCTATTGTAGTTGTGCTAATGGATTGTGTTAGAATGTGGAGAGCAGACCCGCCCCTTTGGCAATCAGCAGATTGAGGCATTAATTGTATCAGCTGGTCAGCTGCTATTTAAAAGCTGGGTGGTCATGAAGTCTGGGTTCTGTTGGTTTGTAGCCACACGTATTTTCGTACAGCTATTTGCACAGTTATTGTTTTTCTCTTTTATTTCCTACCTTGATAACAACTCTTATGTATACTGTCTGGTAAGGACAATTCAGTTGTTTGTGAAATTCCTCTGTTAATGGAAAAGAAGAAAAAGGATGAACAATTGTCTGAATGTGAAAGAAAAATAAATACGACACAGAAAGAAATCCCTGGACTCTGAGGGATGTTTTGACCCAGGCGCATTGAAAATGACAACAAGGGAGCAGATACATAATTATAAAGTAGCTCTTTCAGTCAGAATGACTGACAGTCTTTGTAAACGCAAGAAAATAAAGGACATATTTACAGTAAAATAAAATAACCACAGCTGCAGAAATATAAATTTAGAGATCTAATTAAGAGATTAGGCTTCACGTCACTGGTTGGAGACGTTACATTGTAAGGCTGCACAGTTATGTTGATATTAATCATGATCACAATTTTGGGTTCCCACAATTAATGATCAACTGCAATATGTATTTAAAATACTCCACTACTAGAAAACAGTCCATATGGATTTAATGACTTGGTTTCAATTTAGGTAACTGGCATTAGAATGTATTATTTTACACCATTCAAAGTAATTTTTGGTCGTATACCTGTTTGAGTTGCTGCACTGCAGTAAGTGAGTTGGGAGACTAGAGGCTTCTCTGTGCACAGCCGCCTAGCTAGTCTGTATGTAAGACATACATGGAACATTGGGATATTGCAGTGTGTATTGATGAGCAGATGCTCAGCAAGTAAGGCATTATGAGTGCAGATTGATCAGTATTTTTCCTCTTGGAGAGGAATTCAGGTGAAGAACCTTATTTATCCTATTTTGACTGAGAGCTTTGTACATGAGCAAGAACGCAGCATAACATGGAAGTAAAAGAAGTGCTCTGCTTATTTAAATGTGAAAGTGCAATAAAAATATTTTGCAACTAAAAAATAAATAAAAATCTTGAGAGTAATCGTGATTATCATTTTGGCCACAATCGTATACCCCCAATGCAATAATGAGTAAATCATGACTGCTCTGAGATAAATCACAGAAATCACATCCTTTCTCTCGCTCCAATCTGAAGTACCATATATTGTACTTACTCACATAAACCTAAATGTATAAGCATACAACCATGAAAAAGTCATGTTGTGTGCACAGCTTAAAAAGAGCAGCAGCATGTCTGCTATGCATTATTAATAACCATATGTATGTATGTGCGTAGTTCATACAGCACATGCCCTGTATGTAGTCTGAATGTGTAATTGCTGGCAGGACATATGTGAACAAGAGTGTGGGTGGGAAAGGACACTTGCACATAACATGTACTGAGCGTACAGCAACACCCTCCATTCCTGCATATAAAAAGCTTGTGCGGATTGCCCTTTAAATCTTTAACCAATGTTCCCTTAGAGGAGCAATCAATTATGAGAGAGAAGGGTCATCAGACCAAAACGGGCCAACATGGTTAAATACATGCTGGAATAATGGATGAATAATGAAATTAATACCATCCCCCGTCAGTCACCTTGATGCATGATTGAGAAGAAGACACGTGTTCGTATGAGAGGTCCTGTCAATCAGCGGTACAAATCTGTCCAGACAGCACGATGTGTACATGTGTCTTAGTTGAGCCAATTCCTTCCTAAAGACTTTTTGTCCTTGTGAGTTTCCCTGTCCGGCACCCTTGTATTATTCTTTTATAAGCCTACAACAATGGATTTTGATTATGGAATTATTCTCTGTATAGGAAGAAAATGCATTAATTAATTCAATTACGTCTGTGTTGTCTGTGCGCCAGAAGCTCTTCCTGTGGTTCTGGATAATGGCCTATTAATCCTCTGGGCCGGGATCTTAACTGTGCTTCAGTTAGATATGCTTGAAATGAACAGGTTTAACAGGAATATTAGCTAAGACGTATTAAGACAAGAAACTTAAGAACACTTCACAGTGGCCTAAATCCATAATCGGAGAAAATACTGCTGATATTTCAGGGCTCTGGAAGAGGCAGCTGCTTCACTGTTAAAGCAATAGACTCAGATTTATCTCTTCAGTGACTTCTAATTGTAGCCAAACATACAGAAAATTGACTCAAAAGATTAAGCAGTTTAAGGAGACAAAAGATAGCTCTTGTTAAAGTGTCCTTGAGCTAAATGCTGGACACAAATGCACTAAGTCACAGTAAGCTGATCCCCACACAGTGAATCGAAGAAATATGTATTAGAAACCCATCATTTCTGATCCCCGTTCTCGTACCTGCCTTCTTGAACCTGTCCAGCAGGTTTTGTCTGACTACCCTCTGCAGGTTGAAGTATTGTTCCTCTTCATCTGGGCTCTCTAGGTACAGAGGAATGTGCTGGAATACCAGGACATGTTTGGGTTCCTAAACAGGAGACACATGTAATGGGTCAGAACATCACGGATCTCCAAAGACAAAATATAAAATATATATCCTATGGCTACAGATGGAAACAATTACCCAGACACAGCAAAAAGGAAGACATTATCTACCTTAACATCTTCATGAATCAAAATTAGAGTCATGCCATCCTACCGTCGATGAGGAGGAGGAGGCCCTGCTCAGCTGCGCCTCCAACCAGGTCTCCTGAGCCTCCTTCAGCTGAGGGCAGGCCGAGGCGTCGTAGAACAACTGGGAGTTCAGAACCAGGCAGAGAACTCCACCCACCTGAGACAACAAGAGTGAGAAAGAGAATAAAGAGAGAAAAACAACAAGTTAAATGCTTTTAAATTGCATCCACAAACATTATGTCTTGCTATTTCCATTTATGTCTTCATTTTGCTTTACTAATTCAATGTAAGTTCCTGTACTTAAAACCTAGCTTCTAAACAGAGGATCAATGAAAAATGAACTTAGAAACTTTACTAAACATACATACATCAATGCACACCCATGTGAGCATATTCCCCTTAATGTTTTTAAGTGTGTAGAAAAATGTGCCATGAAATTGTTAGAAATCATTAGAAAAACGGATACAAATGCAGGCTACACACAGACTCAATCAGTGCTGCAATTCACAAAGCAAACACTCCTCTGATGTCCCTTTGATTTACACAAATATCATTGACGAACTGATACACTTCAGAGTGCGACTTCATCATCGCGAGCTCCTAAGCACAATGCAAACTTTTGAATTACACTCAACATTTCCTATTGTGTACCTTAAGACGTATCTGAAGGTTGTCAGCAACTATCTTACTTTAAAATTACAAGGACTTAACGATGCATGGATGCCTAAAAATGCTACTACTACAGCCACCTAACAATTGCTCATCTGAGTGGTGCACTTTGAAGACTTGATCAGTACCCTCTCTCCATACAAAATCAGACAAAGCTTGTGGGCTAGCCAGAATACTTTTTTTAGTTTAACAATACTTTTTTCTGTTACGTTCTGCTGTGTGGTTGTACCTGTGACACTGCACTACATTCAGTTCTCATTTACAGACAAGTAACACACAATTGGAAAAACTGGAACCCTTGACCGCTACATCTTGTTGGCTCTGTTATGCTGAGGGGGGAATTTTGCTGACATGGTTTGGGTCCACTTGTCCCCTTAGAGGGAAGGGTCACTGCAAATGAATACAAAGCTGTTCTGAGTGATCACCTTTATCCTATGATGAAACATTTCTATCCTGACGGCAGTGGTCTTGCCCAGGATGACAATGCCCCCATCCAGAGGGTATAAGGGATCACTGAATGGTTCGATGAGTATAAAATGGTGTCAGTCATATGCTATAGCCTTTACAGTCACTATATATCAACCCAACTGAACACTGATGGGAGATTTTGGATCAATGTGTTAGACAGCACTCTTCACCACCATCATCAAAACACTAAATAAGTAATTATCTTTTGGAAGAAAGTGTTCATTGCTCCAGTAGAGTTCCAGAGACTTGGATGGTCAATGACAAAGTGTATCAAAACTATTCTGGTAGCATGTTGAGGCCCAACACCTTGCTAAGACATCTGATGTTTGTATGTTATTTTTTCCTTTAATTTTTTTGCCTTCTGTGTTATGTTTCATGAAGGCATCTTTAGTGACATATAATCAACTGATTGGTCATGTGAAAATGATTAGTCCTGCTCAGCCTGCCTGAAAAACTGACTTTGATGAAGTCACACTGTTGCTGTTTAGTGGGATAGACAGTCATAAAGAACATCTGTGTAATAAACTAAAGATGTGAAGTTTGAAAATCATAGGTACTTTACAGGCAGGGAGGACATAATGAAAGATGCTATTCAGGTGTATTATGGAAAATATAGATTGTAATGTTTCTAAAGCTTGACCCACACTTGACACTAAAAGTCAGGAAATCTCAGTCTGTCATACTTTGATCTTTTTGTTTTAACCCTATACACCGTAGACTGTTTTCAGACCTAGACCACAAATAGTTATAAGCTCTTCTCTTAAAATAGCTTAAAAGTTGTAAGCGTTGGGGGTGCCCCGATAGCCTAGCGGTTATGTCGCATGACCCACGTGCAGAGGCGTAGCGGCCGTCCTTTCCCACTCTCTCCACTGTCCTGTCCTCTCTAATAAAGGCATGAAAAGGCCAAAAATAAATCTTTAAAAAAAGGGCTAGCCATACATGCTGTATCTTATTTTCTTTAGAACTGTTCAGACTTTCAGGATGTCCCATTATTTGATATGATAATACCTGCAGATTTTTATATTTGCCTTTATTTTAAGGAAAGAAAATATTGTGTATTATGAAATTGTTATGTGTTTACATGTATCTCCCCAAACCATATTTGCAGTAGAGATATCTTTGTGTAAAGGAAAATGTCTGGAATCTGGCCATATTACAAACATAATGGTTGGATACTGTATAAATTAGTGCCTAACGGTGATAAATGTTATTGTTTAATTCACCTAAGTGTTCGCATACAGTGGCCTACTTGCAGAGGTGGCAAACCAGGCAAATGTTTGTGAGATGTGCTCCATATGTAATGATGCGTTCATGAGTAATTCAACAAGAGCGATGGGCATGGAGGTAATTCAGTTTGATGTAAATTCAAAATGTTGTCGCTAACACTCCGCCCCAGAGCTGAGCAAATGGAATTGCTTCAAAGGTCAAGTCGTGCTCTTTCATTTGATATGTGGTACACCTAGAGCACATATCTCAATATATGAGAGCAATTCAACAAAGTGCATCCATTGGGTTCAAGGATTACATTACTTCCTAAACTTTATGGCGGTACAATATCTTAAAGATATTTAAAAGATAAGAGACTTCAGCTATACATGGTATTATAACAGCAAAATAGAACCAAAATATATTTAATGTCACACACAAAAATCAACAATATAACAACTGCTGGGTGCTGTAAGGTGGGACAAAGTGTGCATAGGTGAGCCAACACCCCATGTCATATAACTACTACAACTAATAAATCCATTAGGTGTCTGCTTACCCAGAAGCTGAAATAGTCGTCCCCCCAAGCATTACAGTATTGCTCCACAGTGCTGGGGGTGGGGGTGTTCCCCAGGTCATGGTTCCCACTGACAAACACCAGCGGGATGGAGGGATCCGTCCCCTTCAGGGCCGCCTTCAGGTCTCGCTCCTGTCCATCTCTGAATGGCGTGTCTGTGGGGAGGAATGGGGAACTCAGTCACAGCCTAAAAGACAGCTTGATGTCCTTGTGACAAATAGGGTGGCGGTTACAGATCGATATAAAAACAAAACAGTATTGACTTGGTACTGAAAAACAGATGCTTGATTACAATAATATTTTACCTGGAGAAGATAAAATGAACAGAGGAGCAAGCTGGAGATAAATGTTGATGAAAACTGTCAGGCTGAGACTGTGAAGGGTACTACAGGTGAAAGTCGCCTCAGGGAGAGAGGATTATTTGGATGATGATGACAGCTCAGAGACTGATCAATGCTCTGCACGGCTCAACTTTATATCACCATGGTTACTGACATGATAAGTAGTGTTCTGGTGGGATCCTCTTGGTCCGCACGGCAAACCGAACCCTGCGGGCCACAGCATGTGGAACCAAATTCAGCAGTCCAACACACACATACATGAGGCTCTTTGTTCTACAGGATCTTTACAATGTGTTAAATTGATTGATAAAATCAGGCACACTATGATATTAAGTTTAGAGTTCACGAAAAGGAGAAGTGTGCAAAAACAGGGTAATGTTTGAGCTAATTGAATTCAGTCCCAGCGTGAAGAAAAAAGCAGAGAATGAGTGAGACTCAAATCTATTTAGAATTCATATCAAACAAACCTATCAGCCCCTGCTCTTAAGTTATTCCTTCCTCTCCCTCTTCTCCTCCTTATTTCTTTTCCTTTTTATTCATCTGAGTAATTATTTTATTGGCCTACTTTTGGAGCAAACGTTTCCTTGGATGTTTGGATAGGACTTATTACATAAGAGCCTTTTCCGACAGAACATCTTGTGCCTGACAAAATGTAGCGTTCAAAACGTACCCAGATAAAAGGTAAGTCGTCGTCTTCAGCTATCATTCTACTACAATTAACCAAGCCTGTCAGAGCTCTAATTGCCAATATATCAGAAAAAACATGCAATCAAATACAAAAAGATAAATGAAGGCTCTTTTTGTTATGTACAACAGATTGTGACATGTTTTAACAGTGCATTTCTAATCAGGGTAAAAAAGTAACTGCTTACAGTATGTTAATTTCATCACACATGACGGGTAGTATTTCAACAGGGGCAATAAAATGAATGTGGTGAAATGTTCATACATCATCCATAGCAGTGAATAGTCTCATAAAGCACCTGATTGGTTGGTCTGACATAGGCTGATGACACCTGAGGGTAAATCTTGTTGAATAGTTGAGCTGCCAGTACAGCTCTTGCTAGATTATATATTGCTGGGACACAAAATATGTACACAGTAAATCTCCTACTATTTTGAGTACAAACTGCAAACTAAAACTTTTTCTTATAGTTAATTTAAACACAAGACACTTGTGCTCAAAAAGAAAGGATTCATACTCAATGAAGGACCTAGGATCCCTATTCTGTCTCTATACCTACCAGTGAGCAGTGATTCCTAACACGTCTCTGGGGGGTTATCAGGTGGAAACCTCCCTTCAACGGTGTTTCGCCTACTTATTCCCACGACACCACCAGGAGGCTAGGCGGTGAACTCTGGTATCCCAGAGTCACCCCCCCTAGTGCCAGTTCACACTGCTCCTCCACAATCCAAACAGCACTACCACGTCCAACTGGCCCAGGCCCGTTTAGGAGATGCTCCAGGTAGTGACCAGTGCCAATGCTACCATTTAGCTAGTGCAAATGCTAGATGCTAATGCTAACTGCTAAAATACTTCAATACTACTATAGTAGGTATTAAAGATACTGTAGATGCCATATGTGCTGGAGATACTGGACAATAACACCTAGGCCTGGGAAATACAAATAAAAAATTTTACCACAATAAAACGTTTTATTTTAGTCGAAACTGCCAACATACCGTTAGAAAAGTTGACTATCCATACGGCTACTGTAGCTAATGTTATGTGGCAAATCAATTGTGGTGCAGCCCATTGGTGTTATCTGTGGTCAACATACTAAAATAACTATAATCCATCACGACGGAGCAAAACAAACAATTCATTCTTCAAACATTCTGCACTCTCTTCTGACCCCAGCTACAGCAGGTAAAGGTGAAATGACGCCACTGACAAGCAATGAGAAAGAAACACCCCATTAGACGAAATAAAATTAAAATTTTTCTAGGTTTGAACATTGTTGGAAGGATATGGATAAGCATAAACAAATATATAACATCAGTCTGGTTGTTTTTAGACATTTTAAAGTGCAAAAGTTACATATTGTACCTTTTATCTAACATATGATATTTGGCACCTCAAAACAATTTCCATAACCATTACGAAAAACAACTGAAATTTTCATTTGTGTGGAACAAAATGTCATGAAATGACTTTGGTCATGCATAAATCAAGCTGCCTTACTTATAAATTCGCACTATATTCATTGATTATTAATAACTAGATAAGTGGTCAGAGCGATGTGTTCTACCGGGTGATGCGTAGTGCAATTGGAAACAACTAAACATCTGCTTTGTTCTCAGGGGAGCTGACAATATGAAGCAGAATCGTAATGAAAATGATGACAGCCACAACAATGTGAACTCATTATTCCACAATCACAAAATTTGACCGCTGCTACAATCACACAAACAAAGGCAGCCTCACTAATGAAGCAGGGATGGAGAATAGAGGGCATAAAGGTTGTCATTTGAAATGCTGAGGCAATTTTTGCAGCTGGTAGCTCTCGAGTAACCCTGCTGTCACAGACAAATTGATTTGTAGCCTATTTTATCCAGTTATTCACAGGTTTTTATTTTGTGTAAGGTCAGTTTCTTCAAGTATTTAACTAGGTAGGAGAATCTGGAAAGATAAGTGAATAAGAAGCACTCTACCGCCTTTTAAACACCATCAATGTGCCCCTTAGCAAGGCACCTGACCTTGTCAGCTGCTCCAGTGGAGCTGCTCAGTGGCTAAGAACAGGAAAACATGTTTTATGCTTGACATCACCCAAGTGTGAATGTGCGTAACTAAGAGCACTTCCAGATTAACTACGATTGATCTATACTGTGCCTGAGTACGATTTCCCCTCTCCAAACTCTCCCAATGGCCGGAGTTACAGAGTATAGACAGTAAAAATGTGTGCCAAATCCAAATGATAGAGTTCCTACAGCTAGCCTTATATTGGAGTGCTACTTCAACTTGCAATTGCTTTAGCTTTGGATGCACAGACAAGGAGGGCACTTGACACACTCTCGCCTGTCTTCAAACCTCATTGGTCATGCAAGGAAGCAGATGCTAGTGTCGAGACCTACACGCATACACCGACTTCTGAGGAGGCAGTTGGTGCAGAGACGGATAGTTGCGTATAACCAAATGTATGGTAAACATTTAATTTCATCGTGAGACCAGAGAGATCCTTAAGCGGTGGGCCATGTTTGAAAAAGTAACAGTCAACTGAGTAATATTGATGTCATATCCTCATCAGCAGTATCCTTGCTGCTTTTGGTACAGCTAGCTTTCTCAGTGGATGCATATTGCACACACGTACGCCTGATCTGGACCTGAGTCCGTTTCCTCCAATTGGGCGAAACCCAGATTGTTGCTCTGTGCTTGGGTGTGGTACACAATGTTCACACCTCTCAAACGTACAGGACTTTGGGCTCAAACGTGCTCTAGTGCGGCAGTGCCCTCTATGACTGTGAAACAGGGTGGGGCTAAACAAGAGCATCTAGCCACACTTAACTTTCTCCAGATAAATAAATGTGAATAAATAGCACTGGTAGCCACACACAGTAGCAGGGACGCTGTGCTGCCTTCTGCTTCCTCACACCACCAGCTGCCTGCCCTCAACTACAGCCATCTGCTAGCATGGCATAACCATGAATCAACCATCTGTACCACACAACTCAAACCTTTCCTCGAGCAAACAACTTGAGACACCTTGCTTCAGATTAATGGTGGTGGTGGGGTATATGTGTGTGTCATGTGAATTACCCAATTAACCCTAATGACCTCATAACCCACCAGCAGGTTTAAAAGGCATGTGATTAAAAAAACAACAACAAAATCACCGAAATGACACCATTAATCAGAGCCAGGAACTGTAAGAAACAAGAAGAATTGTCAGATTTTCAACACCCCGACTGACTTTGAAATAATTGTGTGTGACTTTCCCGTTTTGTCTGCAAAAGCAACCAAATCTAAGCTTTCATCAAAATCACTTTATTCAACATTTCTCATTTCAAAAACTGCCCAAAAAAATAACTGCAGTGGCCCGATTCTGTAAAAACTGAACAAATAAAATTCTGCACTCCCCTGCGCAACTGAGAAGCCATTGGTGACTCGCTGCGACCAACGGTTATGTGGCAAAAATTCAGGGACTATTCAGCTGAACTGAGCTGAACTGCAGGCTGTGTTTACACAGAACAGATGGGACACAAGGATGGAAACAAATTAAAAATGTTAGTATAATATCTCTAGTTTGTAGAGTCACCATCTCTTCCAGTGTTTGTAACACCTGGGAGCACTTGGAATAATGCTGCACATGTTGATTCCAGTTTTTTTTCATGTCTCGCAAACTGAATAATCAAAGACATTTAACTTTTTTTTATGACTTACAACATAAATCTGTTATACTGCATGAAAGACAGTTCTTTCAGGTTCTAGGAAGGATTGTGCCGTTTCCATAGCGATGCAGGACTTTACATTGCAGTGAAAAATTTGCCCAAAGTGACTGAGAATGTGCCAGGAGCAAAAAACACCCAGAAGCTTTTGGAGTGAAGACACTTCAGGTAATAGGTAGTGTTAAGTTATACAGTTATAGGTTTTATGGATGAACATCCTGCTGCAGTTAAGTTAAGATAAAGACTAGACTTTTTTTAAATTCACAGTGTGAATGTGAACAACCATAATGTCCTTAAACACACCTGCCTACATTGATCATTTATCACATTGTGATGTGAAGATTATATTGCCAAAAGTATTGGCCCGCCTGCCTTTACATGCACATGAACTTTAAAGACATCCCATTCTTAATCTGCAGGGTTAAATATGGAGTTGGCCCACCCTTAGCAGCTATAACAGCCTCAACTCTTCTGGGAAGGCTTTCCACAAGGTTTAGGAGTGTTTATGGGAAGTTTTGACCATTCTTCCTGAAGCACATTTGTGAGGTCAGGCACTGATGTTGGACCAGAAGGCCTGGCTCTCAGTCTCCGCTCTAATTCATCCCAAAGGTGTTCTATCGGGTTGAGGTCAGGACTCTGTGCAGGCCAGTCAAGTTCCTCCACACCAAACTGGCTCATCCATGTCTTTATTGACCTTGCTTTGTGCTCTGGTGCACAGTCATGTTGGAAGGGGCCATCCCCAAACTGTTCCCACAAAGATGGGAGCATGAAATTGTCCAAAATGTCTTCGCATGCTGAAGCATTAAGAGTTCCTCTCACTGGAACTAAGGGGCCAAGCCCAACCCCTGAAAAACAAGCCCACACCATGACCCCCCCTCCACCAAACTTTACACTTGGCACAATGCAGTCAGGCAAGTACTGTTCTCCTGGCAACCGCCAAACCCAGACTCGTCCATCAGATTGCCAGACAGAGAAGCGTGATTCATCACTCCAGAGAACACGTCTCCACTGCTCTAGAGTCCAATGGTGGTGTGCTTTACAGCACTGCATCCGATGCTTTGCATTGCACTTGGTGATGTAAGGCTTGTATGCAGCTGCTCGGCCATGGAAACCCATTCCATGAAGCTCTCTACCACTGTTCTGGAGCTGATCTGAAGGCCACACGAAGTCTGGAGGTCTGTAGCTATTGACTCTGCAGAAAGTTGGTGATTTCTGTGCATTGTGCGCCTCAGCATCCGCTGACCCCACTCTGTGATTTTACGTGGCCTACCACTTGGTGGCTGAGTTGCTGTTGTTCCCAATGCCTGAATTCACTCAGGTCCTAAGAGCGACCCATTCTTTCACAAATGTTTGTAAAAGCAG
>OMNN01049719.1:2011-28978 GCA_900302755.1 Chromis chromis
GTGTGGGGGTGGGGGGGACACCAAAATTTAATCATCTGTTCCTTGTCCCATTATCAACATTTCCTGAAAATTTGACTTTTCAAGTTATCTTGCTAACAAACAAACAAACGGACAAACTGCCGCCGCTTCGCTTGGCGGAGATAATAAACGCTAAAATGCCCCAAAAAGACAATATGGAAAAGATCCATATCATTGCCACAATTAGCTGTTTATTATTTCAGATTTAAAACGATCAACAAGACATACAAAATGCAAATACACAAGCAGGCAAACTGTATCTGCGGTGCTGTTTTTAAAGCATCCGGCTTCGTGTCTCTGATCCTATGGAACTATTTCCTTTCTATACAGCCTAACAACAGTTGAACTCTCCCTCACATTCTGTCTCCAAGGAGAAGTCCTGGTCTCATGTCATGTTTTCTTATCTTACATGCTTCCCTAATCTGCGAGCTGATAGTCTCAGTGTTCCAGATATCCGGCTGATGGTCTTGTCAGCGTATGTTTATTGGCAGGAAGAGGCGTTGGCTGACTCAGGGCAGTATATATGTATGGAAAGTCAGGTATGAGACCAACTGGCTTAATACCTGATGCACAAGAAGGGTTTTTTCCCCCCAAGTGAATATAATCGATTGAAACACTTACAGTATATTACAGTATTGATGACAGTTTAATGGCCTCTTTTTCCTCTGGGAGGACGCATCATTGTACGTCTATTTTTGAACTTCCTGTTGCCGATGAACCCTGTTCTGCTCCCTCCCTGGACCAATTATGTAAGACGGAGACAGTTTAGCTCATCAGTTGACTTCAAGCAAGATTATGGTAGTTTTGGAAGGAGCAGCGCAATTTTGAATTCATAAGGCATCTAACATGCCCTTCCTCAATTCAATATACACTGGGGTTGCTTGGTCTCGTGTGACCAGTAGCCTCGTGTGACCAGTAGGCTTATACTAACTTAAATTTCTGAGACGGTTCATAGGTGTCTGCTATTTATGTAACCGTTGCTTTGCATTTTGGCTTTAAAGCTGCCTTAATCTAAAGCTGTTGTTGTATTTTTTTAATAGCACAAAACTAGATTTATGCAACAGGGGTCTTCATTGCCCCTCAGCTCTGCAGAAGCTTTTAGCTTCTTTTAATTAACTGTTGAATGTAAATGTTGCCTGTGTCAGCACTGTTTGCTAGGATGTTAGCGCTAAATGATTTGTGGGGTGATAATTATTATTTTGCTGTCAACAACTAGCCAAAAAAAGAAGAATTTAAAGCAGGTTTAATCATTGTCATCATTCACCCTATACATGGATCTGGGTTGTAGTCAGAAGTAGTCGCAGCAGCCCAGTAGTAGCCCTGTATATTACACTGTACAAGAATCTCATTGTTGGTGTGTTTTTTCTTTGTAAACAATCGGAAATAGCAGCCCCAAGCCTGTGCTTCATGTAATACATTCCACTTAAGTCAATTTAAATCCTTTTGTCAATCACATTCTGAGCTACATGTTGTCCAGGAGGTGCTAAAGACAGAACAATCTTCCTCCAGACAGACCTCCAGACATATGTCTTGTTAGCTCTGTAAATCATTGAGTTTGATTATTTACATAACAAATGTCCAAGTAATTCCTGCTGCTTTCAGTAGGTTTTCTGAATGAAATTCCAGACGGTGAGGATCAGTCAGAAGCGTCAGTACGAATTAAGTACTTTTCAGCTTCCCACAGACGCCTTCATCTGTTCAGCTCCACTCTTCCACTACAGTAATGGCAGCAGCACATATGAGCATAAAATAAATAAGATGCTGGATTTGTCTATAAAATACCGCCATGTTTTACTTCTCTTTCTATTGTTTCAGAGCCTTCAGTTTAGACTAAAATTTTCCATAGCCTCTGTTGCTGTTTACCTGGATGTTATTGTGTTGTGGAGCTTTCTGGAAAGCGTTTGTGTCATCCAAAGATTCCTTTCTTCATGAAACAATGGCAGCAGCTCAAATTGGAGCCTTTTAAAATAGTATGACTTCATCAAATGCTCTGTCTTAAGGGAAGGTGACACCATCACAGTGACCAACTGCTGCATCATCAGTGCAGTTTAGTCACGGTCAGGCTACTGTGTTCGTGTCTATGTCTTGGTGCTCAGTGTTTGCCTCAGCTGTGCCTGCTGTGTAAGGAGGACAGGACTAAGAATAGTTTATCAGTGGCACTCTGGATTAGCTGTCTGTAGGTCAGTGGTGATATTAGTGCACATCATTCATTACAGACACAATCACTGATAAAATTTAGAATTGACTGATCACTGATTTGTACAACACCAGAGCTGAACACCCAATACTTTCTGGAAGAGACCCAGTTTCCTCCAGTCTCAAGATGCCTCGAGCAAGAAAGAACATTTTCCAAAAGTCTTTCATTCCCAACAAAAAACTGGGAATGACCATAAAAATGCAGTTTACTTATATATTTATGGAAGAAGGCACCCCATCATTTATCTTTGTGTTTGCTATGTCAACCACAATAACAACAAGAATAATAATAAAAAGAATAACAATAACAACAACAACAACAAAAATAACAAAACAACAACCAAATTAAAACAACAATAAAAATATAAAGAACAACAAAAATTACAAGAACAACAATAATAATAATAAACTTTATTTACGGTATATAACATAACTGGTCCACAAAATGCAACAGAAAGAGCTCAGCATTATGTCTTAGTCTTGTATTCTATAGCACAATACAATCATGTTTCCACTGCAGTTGATGATAAAGTTAGATACCGTACCATATTGGTAGAAATAATAATTAGAACCATCAAATGGGCAAGATATAATGACTTCAGAGCTGCTGTAATCAATATTTTAAATTTACCAGTGGATTGATTGACTGCATGTAATATGTTGCCACAAGCTGGTGAACATAGTAGAGCCAACAATTAGCTAATGGAGTTATTGGAAACCAAAACAAACTAAAGGAGGGCAGATATTGGACTTGCATTCATGAGACAGAAACAAGTCCAAATGCATTTTAAGTGTTGCTCCATATATGATGGATGTGCCAAGAGGCAACTGTTTGCTAACAGTTAATGTCAATGTTGGGTTAATGATTTAAAGCAGGTTTAAGTAGCTGTGTGTTTTGCATATTTGATAAATGACTTTTGATTTCAAGGGAAATGTATTATTTCTGGATAAATAGCCACTGCCTTGGATTGACACCACAGCGGGCTTTTTGGGTGTTTGCATAGACAAATCATACACACACAGGTTGGAACATACAAGATTAAGCACAGAAACCAAATGGAAAAGAACAAAAACGGGGTACTGTGAGGCCCGACTGTGGGCTTGATATGTACAGTATGTAAGAATGAACATTATATGTAGGTAAGACCAGTTGAAAAAACTTTCTGTGTGTGTGTATTGTGCACATTTCTCAGTACTGTTTTGTTGCAGGTGTGAAAATCCACGTGTGTTCAAGCTGGGACTGATCTCAGGGATCTGGTGGGCGCTGGCTCTGCTGTGCTGGATCAGTGACAGGATATTCTGTGAAATGTGGTCATCTGTCAACTTCCCCTACTTACACTGTGCTTGGTAAGATCAAAGCCAAAAACATTTGTTGACAGTGCGTGTGATCTTGTGACACGAAAAGGGAAATGACTAGTATTAAAATTAATGCTGTTACAGTTCTCCATTCTGTCTTATAAACTGATCAGTCACAACATTATGACCACTGAGGTGAAACATTGTCCCAGAACAAGCACACTCCCTCATGCAAATGGAAATCCCAAATGTCACTGGACTACCCCTGCAGGAAAATACACCCCACCACATGGCAAAAACATCAAACAATCAGGAACATCACATGACAATGGCCCAAGATGTTGATTTGACCTCCAAACTTCCTAGACCCCATTCTGATCAAGCATCAACAGGATGCAGTGGAACAAGTTGGATTGACAGAGGCCCCACTGCACAAGCCAGAGTACCCAAAGGATCCACTGCCAATGTCCTGGTGCCAGACCCCATAGGACACCCTGAGAGGTCCTCTTGTCCATGCCCAATAGTTCAGAGCATTTTTGACCACATAAGGGGGACCAACACAATATTAGACAGGTGGTCATAATGTTATGCTTGATCGGTGTATATGTGAGCTGTCACACATAGTCACAGTTTATATGATGCTGTTAAACGTTTTGTTAGATAATGTCTGTCCTTACATTGGGTGCTATTTTATTGATCTAAAACTAAAATCAAAGTGTTTTTCTGTCATATCATGTTTTATTATGGAGATTTCTTTGGTTTCAGAGCCTTACAGCAGAATATTTGATCATAAACAATGCATATATTCCCATAACTACATACAACATAGCCTTGCTAATCAATAAAGTAACTACAAAAACCATGTCGCTTATCAAACTTGCGTGTCTATCTAATAATGCAGCTGCATGCAGTTCAGACCAGCTCCATGTTGAAAGTGATACATAGATGTTACTCAGTTCGACTTAGTAAGATTGTGTCACTTTAATGAAGGACACATTCAGATGCCATCAGACAAATAGGAAGGAATGCATTTATCAAAGGGGTAGTTGACTGAATATCAAATCTATAACATCACTTTTAAATGAACAAAACAAACAGCAGGACTCTGCAGGTGTGGGGAAGGAGACATTATGCAGTCTTGACCAACCAGCTAAAGTATTCACTCCACTGTACCTTACAACTGAGGCCAAAATACCTTCCAGCTTTATTATTGATAGCTTATGCTAATTCCCGTCTTGCTTGCGATATTTCAGAGGGCAGGCTACAGAATCATCAGTCATGTGACTGAAGGAATATTCCATTTTACCATATCACTCAGCTGCACATTTACTTTATCGGAATAAAATATTTTCTCCGGTCATTTTAATCCTGCTTAATACATTTTAACAAAGCAGCACCTCTAGTGCTTTTAAATGACATTATGTTGGTTTTTTTTTTCACTTTTTTGAGCCTAAATTATTCTTTGGCCACAGGTTTATTAGTTCAATCTACTGTCAGCCTGACACTTTTACCCCTGCACCATTTTTATTTTTTTTGCAGTTTTGTAAGGTTTGTGACGCTAGAGTTATGAGTAATCTGCTTCTGTCACTGTCAAACACATAAACATTTTAAAATATAAATGTTAACATTGTCATTTTTTCAACTTGCAAAGGATTTAAAAGCAGATTATTCAGCAATAGTACGTTCAGTATTACTTATTCTTATTTGCAACACAGCAGAACTTCAGGATGATTTGTTTTAATTCTCTATCCGACACTATTTTTATGTATGTTCTAGCAGTTTGTAGTCCAATATTATATTCATCAAAAGATACATTTTATACTGTAGGCTCAGATGTTTTCATGATTTATACACAAAAAAGGTTACATTATTGAGGACACAGAACAAAACAATCCATTTATGGTCCTGCAGCAATTCATCAAACCATTCAATTTAAATAATGTACAGTTAATACCAACATTTAGGACACACGTTGGTGCAAAACTCTGTCTGCAGTTTACGGTGTGGGTGCACAGGATTAGCAGCAAATACCTATCAAAATGTCCCTGCACCACAGTGTTCTGACAATTTCCTTATAACAAACACGGTGCAGAACAAGTCTGTCACAAAAGCTTCTCCAAAAAAGAAACTGTTGTCCTTGCGTGGGAGGTGCAGCATCACCCTGAGTGAAAACAGTGTACAGCACCTTAAATTAGCCTGGGAGGAGGAAACACATTTGGTTACCTCGTTTTTCTGGTCCACTTTCCATAGAAAGAAATGGCTTAATGATATGAGCCGATGATCTAACTGCCTACAGACCACAGGGGCAGTTTTGCTAGAACAATGATCGCCCACCGTCCCTGACATTTCTAGACAATCGCCATCAAAGTGCACGTTCACATCTATCTGTATCTAGTTAGCATGAACAATGTGGTTGGCTTTACATATTTTTTCTGCTCGAGGGGCTGATATCAAAGTCAAATTGTTCATACTGCCTCAGTTGGCAGCACCACAAAAATAGCACCGAGCACAACTGCACCTTGCACGTCTGACCTGGTCTGAGCAGGAAGAGACAAAAGCACAAAACCGTGGTCATTCTTGACACCTTAAATTGGCACGACAGTATGCCATTTAATTATTACTGACACTGCTATTACTGCACATTTTGTTCACCTTCACAGTCAGGAGAGGGGGCACATTTCATAAATTAGTCAAAACAAGCCTCATATTTAAAGCCCTGATTCTTGGAAAGAGTAAATTCTACATTAATAATAGCAACATTAATAGTTTGTTTTTTTAAATAAATGACAAATGAACAAATTTAAATATGCTAATATAAATATTATATCAATAACCAGCTTCAATTTGTAATTCCACATACCCTACCGAGAGGTAGTGTGGCTATGAGGGCAGAGGTGGAGGACGTACTCAGATCTTGTACTTAAGTAAAATGACCAATACCATAATGAAGAAATACTTTGTTACAAGTAAAATCCATGCATCTAAATTTTATAGCATCAATAGTACAAGTATTCATTATGTAGAATGGCATATTTCATAGTAATGTAATTACTGGATTATTACTATGAGTGTATTAATGTGTAAGGCTTCAGCTGATGAAAATGATTTAACTGCTTTATATAGTTTATCTGCTGCAGCTTGGGAAGTTTTATCTTGATCTATTATATTACATCATGATTTATGTGTTGATTATGTTTTGTATTATTAAACTAAATCTACAAGGTCAAGAAATAAGTATAGTGGAGTAAAAAGTGCAATATTTGCCTCTGGGGTAGACATACAAAGTAGCAGATAATGGAAATGCTCAAGTTCTTCTTCCTCGTGTCAATCTGTCTTCTATATCGCGTCCTTCCAGTGGTAGGCACAGGTGTTTGCAGCGGCATTTGGTATGGCTAGGTCATCTGCAGTACATTGTGGAGCCCTACCACATCTCATGAGATGTTCCATGGTCTGGAGCTCATCGCACACACAAGCATCAGTGGTTAACATTTTCCACTTCTTCATGGACACGTTACAGCGTCCTTCACCAGCCCGCAGATGGTCCAGTGCCTTCCAGACAGCCCAAGATTGTTCGTGGCCAGTAGCAAGGCATTCATTAGGGGTGATGCCTCTTGTTGTGTTTTGGGTTGACTGGCTGTTCCACTGGTTATGCCATAGGTTGATTCTGGTGTCGGTTGGTGTGGTCTCAAGTTCCTCAGTTGAATCCAAGTAACTACTCCTGGAGCTGAGCCATTTCTGGGGGGCGTAGTGTTCATGGAGTGGGTGCCGGTTGTCGTTGGCCAGCTTTGTGCAATTGGCTTTGGCTATGTCAGTCAGTCACTATCCTGCAGGTCTCATTGAGGATAGGGTCTAGTTTGTATGCATGGCTTGATTCATACCATACTGGGCATGCGTACTCTGCCGTGGAGAAGCGCAAAGCTAGTGCCGATGTACGCAGAGTACTTGGGTGAGCCCCCTACTTAGAGTTTGTTAGTTTCCGCAGGATGTTGTTCCTGGTGGAAACTTTGGCTCTCATGTTCTGGATGTGTTCCTTGAAGCTGAGGGTATGGTCCAAGTTTACACCCAGGTAGACTGGGTGGTAATGGTTTTGGAGTCTTGTACTGTCCCATCAAGTAAATTACTTAATTTTACTTACTTAAAATTGCACTGAAATACTGTACTCGAGTAAATGTACTCGGTTACTTTACACCAGTCTAAAAGTTCCGCCACCCCTGCTACATAGGAGCAAGTCATCCGACAGAAAAAGAAGTAAAAGTGGTCTTTTTGTTTGGGTTCCATGTTGTGTCTCTGTGGTCATTGTGCATCACTTTGTAGTCATTTTGCATCACTCTGAAGTTTTTTTTTGCAGTCATCACTTTGTATCTCTTTGTAATCACATAATCTACTTCAACATCTAAAATACTGTTCAGTTATTCATACAGACAGAGACGTTCTGATGCTAACAAGCATCCACCTATTTATATTAGTAGTGGGGCGACACCAATGGTGGCCAATCAGTCCACAGCTGGCCGCCCGTCTTGCTCCACCTCTGCTCCCCACGACGTTCCTTTTTTTTCATGTGAGCAATCATCCTGAGAGAAGATCTAATTATTTCCAAATAGTGGTTATCTCCCCATGATACATGAATCTCTTACCCACAGTGCTACACATCAAAATTAATCAAGCTTTAATTCTGGAGAAACATTTTAAGGTAATCTAATTCGAGCTAAGCTATTCATGCTGAGATAAATGGTACATTTGCTAAAAGGAAAAATATCACAGATTAAGTTGCCTTTCTTTTGGGTTTGAAAGCCTACATTATTTACCGCTGCTGCCCTTAAAGTGTTCAGTTTGCTCACAGTGGTAGCAGTAAACAATTACCATCTAAATACACTGCTCTCTTCCACAAAGAGGTAGTGGTGCCTCAGCAGACATCTATCCTTCATGCCAGGAGGTCATTTGAGGTTTTTCCAAATTTTTGTGAGCAGGAGCACAATGTTATAAAAACCAGAGAGAGGCTGCATATGCATAATATATAGGCCACAGTGCTAATTAATCCACTTGTCATGTTTTACGCATGCATCACAGTGGCTCATAACGCTTTATTATGGGAGGGTAAGCTTATTATGAATGTGTTTTTGATGTTTTAGTGTCCTGCTGTGATGAACTACAGGATGAATGCTATCACCACACAGCGCAGCAGCATTTAGAGGGTAACAACTCAAGGAAATTAAATTAGCGAAAAGCTATAAATATCTTGTAACATTGTTGATAGCATTATGTGATTTTGGCCAAATGGTGAATGAACTCCCATATGTCGGTGGCAAAATGAAAACCTTATTTAATCAGGGTTATTAAATCATTTATGCTCACACTCTCTATTAAAGTCTAGTTTGGTCACTCAAGCTTTGAGCAATAAAAGCAGGCAGTGGCTTTGATGAAAAGAGCCAGTAAGGCCAGTGGTGTGAGCCAGGCAAAGGCAGAGTAATAGAGATTTCTGGAGAGATGCTTAGTGAGTCTGAGCCAATCTGACCTGATCCTTCCACAGAGGGCAGTCTGAACTTAACTCATTTATCCCCACTTCAAGTAGATGACTTAGTATGCATTAAAAAAGATCGGTTGATGTGTTTTATTATCATTTCAAATCACATTTGCAAACCAAATTTGGACTAAAATATGGATTGAATTAAATAGAACTGCGGCCGATCGCTCACGCCTATGACCATCAAGCCGCTGCAGTCGTCCACACAAACACTCAATCAGGACGCCTGAGAACACACACACACACACACATCAACACGCTCCACCAATCAGCGTTGGCCAGCTTTCTGTTCTTTGCAGTAGAGTGCTGGGGTGGAAACATCAAGGGCAAGGATGCAGACAGGATTAGCAAACTGGTGAAAAAGACAAGACTCTGTTGGAGAGCTGAGCCAGGACACCCTGGAGGATGTGGACTGAGCTGAACTCCCTCCTAGACAACATACCATGCACATTTACACACCAGGCACAGTTGGTAAAACCACAGATTTGCTTCTGCAGTTACGACATCTGTCACATTTACAGTATATGGATATGGATTCCAGTCAGTATGGAAGGCAGACTTAGAGTGTCTGATATGGTGATATCAAAATTCTACAGGTGAAACATGTTGAATGATTCAAAACAAGCCAACGGGAAAAGAGTTCCCTATAACCAAGCTGTCACTCTTGAGAGAAAGATGCTAGACAAATTCTGCCTTTCACCCTATTCCAATAAATAAATTAACCAACGACCAGCAAAGTGTTTCTTGTGTTTTTATAAAGTCATGAGAGTCACAGCACTTTTTCTGTGACAGAATCCTTCCACATTCCAAAAACCTACATTTGCAGTTGGAGACATCAAAGTCATCTAACCTGAATGGTTGAATTCATGGACTTTAGAGCAGCAGCTCCTTCAGTTTCCTTTGTTGGGGCATACAGGAATGACTCCATTTGAGAGGTGTGCAGGGAATATAATATTATATTACAATGACGCAGCCTAAAAACTTCAGGTTTCTCCCAGAACGTGGATACAGTTTGTTCTCAGTGCTGAGACTAAAGACTGGCTCATATGTCTACTAACCCTACTAATATCCTGCTCCCATATCCTGGCTTATGACCCTTTAAACTGATATGTCACACTTTTTCTGTATGGTACATTAAAACACATTAATGAAATAACAATGACATAATACCTAATAGAATGCCTTAAAGCTCAAACTAATGGTCTTTGTCAGGGTCATGATCACCATGCTCGCAGGACTAGAAGCTAGTTAATTGATAGCCCTGCAAGCTCAGTCTATGTGCCATAACCCAGTAAAAAAAAAAGCAACAATGATCAACAGTGACATCCTCAGAGTAGCATGTCATACCAGAAGATAGTTCCAATCTTATTAATTAATAAATCACAGGACATTTTGGTAAATCCTTTATTCAAATCATGTGTGAGATTAAGAGGTCTGTTGATTCCTCTGGATAAAAGCCCTTTACCACAAATATCATCACTCAATAGCAGTGTGTACCTTGATGGTCTTGTGCTCACTATTGGATTATTGGTATATTTAAACTTTCTGTTACATTTTCCTTGGCTGCTTTTAACGATTGCAGGTTGGAACATCATCACAGCAAACAGCAGTGTGATATACCATCAGTTTCTGCAGAGTTTAATTAATTTTGCTTCTCGGAAATTGTGATAACACTGGATAGCATCAACAAAACTAAATGGAAAATCAGATTATTATCTGTCCTTCAATTTGACTGTTTTTAAAGGTACTGGCCTACAGTTTGAAAGAGAGGGACTGATGCTTTATTAGATTGGTATCTGGGAAGTTTTGATGCCTTGGGCTTTTCATCATTCCTCGTTTTTGTGCTTGGTTTACAACGATGTTTAGGTGGGTGGTACGTCTCAAAGTAACATCCAGATAAATGCTAGGAACCAAGGTTTGAGAAGAACAATGTACTGTTACAAGAAGATCAGTGTTATTCACTTCGCCTGTTAGTGGTTTTAATGTTGTGGCTGGTCGATAAAAGTCTCCTACCCAGTGGACTGGCAAGGTGCAAGGCACTGATCACACATTACTTTAAAATTCCAGTCTTATTCCCTGCAAAATAAGCCAGGCTCTGGGATCACCTGCAGAATGCACTGACTACTAAAATTAATTCAAATCTTTCAGTCCCAAGTTTTCTCCTATTTTATAATCATGATGGAATAAAAACACATTAGACCGCCAGTATATTACTTACCCAATATTCTTTGGAGAATGCCTGAAAACAAGACAACTGGTGTCAGAGGAGGGGAATGTGCAATAAAAACATTTACTCCAGGAGAAAGCAGGGAATAATTACCTGTGTGTGGCTTGAAATGGAACAGTTGAGCAGTGCACAGATTAGAGTGCATCCTCCAGTGCCCATTAATCAAACACATTGGAATTAACTTTCAATTGACTTTCTTACCCTTCCGCATAAAATAGATGCCATGGCTGAAAAATGGAATAAGCAAGCAATCTCTAGTTCAAACACGGTTTGTCACGCCAGTCGAAAGAAAGAAACAACAGAGGATCTTCAATTTTCATTTGTGTTTCAAAGTGATAAAAGACAATCTGAAGGCCCAGTAGTGCTTTCATTTCATGAGTGCTCTCCATAACAATGGGCAGCATATCAAATGATTCAATACCAGGGAGGATGATTGGTGATTTTTGTACGTTCTGAAGATCCATTATGCTTCTTTGTTTTTACTTTTTATTTAAGCGCTGCCTTAATAATCTTTTTAGTATGTGTATTTCAGAAAAAGACTCAAACTAAAACTCACTGAAATTCTTTAATGGACTTTGTCATTCATTTAAGTGCAGCTGTCAGTGACCAAAAGCAAAGTGTTCATCTGGTGATTCTGTTATCGATTCTGACAGATTTTTACCTGCAACACTTTTGCTCTTCTTTTATTGCCTCAAATGGCCGTTTTATTCTTACTGCCGAACACCCAAAGAGGCATTTATGGCAGTCGTTTAACATGTTGGGAATGGCACTTAGTTTTGCTTCTTGCTGTGAGTAAAATCGGAGGATCATGATCAATATCACTCTCACACGTTTCCATTACAAATATGGCTATAGCCAGCAGCTGGATAGGCTAGCTTAGCATAAGGGCTCAGAACAAGGAGAAACAGAAAAACCTGGCTCCTACATCCAATCTACATCTTTATTAGCTAAGACTCAATACAACCCTTGTAAAACTGGGATTTGTAGTTTTTGTGGCCTTATCACAACAGAAAATGACACAAACGTCCTGCCAGGCAAAACATGGGCAGAGCATATCAGCTACAACATTAAAACCATGAGGCCCACTGGGGTATGGATGTGAGACCGAGCGGTTGGCAGTGGATCCTTTGGGTCTTGTGGGTCCTCTGTGCATCATGCTTTGTTCAGGCGAATTCCACAGATGCTCAATTAGATAGAAGCTTGGAGGCCACGTGAACACCGTGGGCTCTTTGTCGTGTTTTTCGAGTTGTTCTTGAGCAGCTTTTTGAGATCTGTCAGGGCATATTTCCTGCTGGGGAAGTGCTGTTGCCATGGAGTGGGGGTGTGCTTGGTCTGCAACGTTTAGGTCAGTGGTATGTCAAAGTAACATCCATATGAGTGCAAGGACCCAAGGTTTCCCAGCAGAACACTGCATTGTAACACGATGATCAGTGTTATTCCCTTGCACATGACCATTTCCACATTACCAGTTGTCAGCTCCTCTGGTACTGTCCAGAAGACAGCAACACTGCAGATCACAATGGGCCTTTAATTATAAAAGAAAAAAAGCAGAAAGTGACAGCAATGTCAAGACAATATTCTTATTATGCCTATGAAACAGAATTAAGCAGACAATCTGAGCTGTTGAAAGGAGTTTGTTTTTCTTTTTAGGGTTAGGGTTAGTGGGTTAGGGCTGATTCAATTGTTGAGTTAATGTAACAGTCTTCTATACCTCCAGCTTCCACTGGAATACACATAAACCTTTCTGAAAGTCTTACCTTTGAACGTTAAAACATTATAGTTTAACTACTCATACTAAACATTTCCTAGCTGCAAATAACTAATTAGCAGTAGAATGTGCCATCAACACCGCCGTTTTACAACATCTCTGTGCGCGTTTATGATGCCTTATTTATATTTGCAGTATGCAACATGAAGTGCACAAGCCCTAATCTCTCCTGATCCTGGCTGGAGGAGGTGTGCTTGATGGATCACCATCCTGCTCCACTGGCTCACTGTTTACCATCATGGATCACTATCTGGCTGCACTTTCATTATGGCTACTGTCATGGACCACTATCTTGTTATGCTGCGAAAAAAAACATCAATGACAAATCAAAGCCACAAGCACATGAAATTAGCTCTAGTGTGTGTTGTGATTTTACAGTATGCATGATATTAATCTGGTGCGGTGCCGAGAGAGACAAATTTCCTCTCGCTGATGGTTCTCCGAAAATTAAATATCCTGACTCACAGCTGCATGATGTGCTAATAAATGCAGCTTTCAGTGGTGCACTATAATTTCATCCTACCTCTCCCTCAAACATTACACTCTGACTCGCCTCTGGTGGCAGAGTTGTTTAAAAGACCCCCCCCCTCCGCACACATCCTCTACCCCGAGCTTCTTTTTCTCTATCTCTTTCTCTCATTCTGCCCTCTAATCAGCCATCAGGGAGTGTATGTATGTGTGTGTGTGTGTGTGTGTGTGTGTGTGTGTGTGTGTGTGCGTGTGTTAAGGGATTTTGAATGGTGAGCAGTGCGAACAGGAGTGATGACGCTCGGTCCTCTGCACCCGCTTTGACCTCAGCCGCTGCAGTCCCCTGTGGCCTCCCCTCCCTCTGCACACACCTCAACCACTGCACGGCCAAACATTCATTCACCACCACCACCTCCCCCCTCCCCTCCCCTCCACACCACCCACATGCCCTCTTCACTGGCAGAGCCACATAATTATTTTCTCTGGGAGACATACTGCCTGCGTGCGCCTCTATCTTTAATTACAATCAAGCAAAAGGGGGCTTTAACAGGAGGGACCAGACATACTGCTTTGATGTTGTCTGCTCGTGGCCCTCCACTTTTTTTTTTCTTGCTGGCATATAACAGAATGCTTACATGTCAGCCCCGTTCGGACCACACATCATCACGTTCTCTGGCAGTGATGTGATATAAAGCATCTTTGTCTGAAGCAGATTGTGAAAGCTTGGATCATGGGCTGGTTTTCAAGCGGTGACGCTAGCTTAACAAAGGCCAGCGTGTTGCTCTGCTCCGCAAAGAAAATTCCAGTCTGGCCATCTGCACGTTTTGATCTCCACTGCCAATGACGACTTTGTTCTTTTGGAGGAAACACTGGTGGCAGGGATTTTGTGTGTGTGTGAGGAGAGTGTGGGCATCCGTTGTACTGTAATGTCTTTACTTCCTGCATCCTTACTGTGTGTACAACGTGTAGAAACAGACATTTTAGATCAACATGATCCTTCACAACTTTAAATTTGTGCACTTAAATCCAAAATATAGAGATTATACATATATTCTGTTTTTAGCTGAAGGTGTGTTCCTTGTAGCCTATAAAACATGTAGCAATTAGACTTTAGAGCGACAAAAATCATTGGTTGAGGTGCCACACATGTACGATTCATTTGCGAGTCTGTGCAGGAGTATTTGTGCCGACACTGGTCTCCACCCGTGTGCATGTAGACTTATTTGTGTGTACGTGTTGGTGCTGGCTGGCTGATTAGCAACTCTATCTGTGATTGCTGCTGTGAGTCTGTGATTAGAGCGTTGGCTGCTGATTCTTTTGGCCACGAACGGACAAGAAACTGGACTGAATCAGCGGCTGCGAGTCTGCCACCTCCGAGAGACCGACGGCTTTCTGTTGATGATACCCTGAACTCACGCCGGCTTACTCTTTGTTGTGTAAATAAAGCATCAAAAATGAAAGCTGGAACAACTCTCATCTATAGCTATTGTGTGAGTCATTTTGTGAAAATTGGATGGTGTCAGTTCCAAACACATCAGTTTTGTCACAGTTTCGCAAAACTTTCAAAGATATTCTTCACATTCTTATTTTTTAGTTGGTGTATTGAAAAACAAAAAAAACAAGACTCCAGGTTCAAACCTGAGCCAGATGCAAGGAAATGAGCTTCCAAAGGAATCGTTCAACACTGACATGAATAAACATGCTCATATACTTTTTTTCTGCCAATAGTTAGACGAATAGATTGATGCCACTCTCATGGGTTTATGTTTAATATGTAGCCAGCAGGCAATTAGCTTACCTTATGTGGCATGACGAGGGAACTGCAGGTAAATTTGTAGCTACTGTTGTCGACAACGCCACATAGGGTAGGCCTAGGACCCTGCACAAGGCAGACACAGGTTCGTTTTACCACTAAATATGGGGCAGAGACAGTACTTTTAAATATCAAGTGCAAACTTTATTTAATACATTTCTTTTAAAATTTGCTTTCCATTCATCAAAATGGGTATAGTCAATATATAGGATATAAAAACGCAACAAACCAAAAATGAACACAACATGCAAAGACAATCAATACAAAATTCAAAATAGCAAACCACTAAGTATTTACAGATAAAATTTACAATATGTACATGAAACCCAGACTGTTACCAATGGTTCCAAATAACCAACTGAGGAACCCAGAGTTCTTTTTGTTCAGTACCAGTCAAAGAAAAACTGAGTTTTTACCAGAAATCCAGAATTTGAGCCTGAATTGGGGAGAGGACATCCAGAATGGGCCAGTCCGGAACAGGACCATCCAGAACGGGCCAATCAGAACAGGCCAATCCAGAACAGTGGATGTGGGAGGAGTTGTGCCAGCCGTAGCCAGCGCTTTGATTGGTGTGGGGCCCCAGGTAGCCCGCAGAGACGCGGAAGATGCAGCTGGGTCCTGCGAATAGAAGAAGCACCGGTCTCCAGACCCCGACTGAGGCGTGCTACCAGCCTCCAGATGAATACAAACGCACCTCACCGAACATCAAATGCCCCTGGTCCACGCAAAGAGCGGCCTCTTCGGGCCGTGGAGACACCACAGAGAGCAGCGTGAGGTTCCCAACCGCAGCGGTAATTAGCCGACCAGGTGTCCAAGCACGCCACCAGCGCACCACGGAGAGCGGAGTGCTGATTACGCGGGGTGATTGCAACGCAGCTGGCCACCCCAAACGCCGCCGCGGGCACAACTCCCACGGACCCACGGAGAGCAGAAAGGATCCACGCATGGGAGAGTCAAAAGAGGATCTGAGCCACTTAAGACCCGCCCCGCAATCAGCGCAAAAGCCAGGTGCGCTCCAAGAAGCAGGTAGGGGAGGGCACACGCTATCCACACTGCCACACTTACAATAACATATAGACCAGAAGCAGAGGAAAACAGCTAGCCTGGCTCTGAGCTAAAAAAAAACCCAATGCATTTCTAAAGCTCACTAATTAACATGTTGCATCTCTTCTCATTATCATGAAGCAATCAGGCAAGATCAGTGAAAATCCCAACAAGGTGTTGCACCAGAACACAAATGTAAAACAGCTTTTCTAACATTTTGGTTTTTGTACAGCTTAAAGATGTTCATATGTGTATATTTAGGGTCTATTTGAATACATTTACATGCTTTACTGTTTAAAAAACATTATTTTTCTCATATTGCACATTGCTGCAGCACTTTCTGTCTAAATCGATCCATTTTAGCTGCTGTCTCTTTAAGGCCCCACCTCCCATAAAGCCAAGTCTGCTCTGATTGGTCAGCTTGCCTAACAAAAGTGAGGCAACATTTGATATGTACCATAACCCCAGCTTTTTGATGTAGTTCTAACACAAGCAGCTCTAACAACGAAATAGCATATAAGCTGCTCATTCTTTGCTTGAGGGTGCAAAATATGTTACGTGATGATGTAAAAAAGTTACAGAAGAAAAGTCTGGACTTCAAAAGAAGCATTTCAGCCAGATAAGGAGTTTTTGTGAGAGAGAATAACTCCCTTAGACATGGATTTGAGGCCTTTAAAGTTAGCAAACTTTTTACATGCACAAAAAAAGCTACATCAATCCGGGCTCTTTGAATAAATAAGATATAATGTCTTATTTGTTCAACTTTAGATATGGTATTGAACACCATTTTTAAACCTTTGGACAGAGAAAGGACGGCTGTTTCCTCATTTTCAGTCTTTATGCTGAGGCCAGGGTGATAGTTTTTGCGTCTGCAAATGTGTGGGGATCCACCAGGGTGATGTCAATTTTGTCATCTCCAAAAGTCTGAGAGTCTAAAATCCATGTCCATAGGGCACCTGTGCAAAGCAGTAGTGTGCATACACAGAATACAAAGATACCACCAACTGCACATGTATGGAACAGAGTCCTCTGTGCAGACTCCAGCAACTAGAAAAATAGTATAACAATAACTATGTGTCTGTGGTGCCCGCAGTGTCCGTCCACCTATAGGAGAGTATAATCAAAGCTTAACTCATGGTAAATAGACATGAGGGTGCTATTAATCCTCTCATCTAAGAATTGAAATGACATTATTTCTTAAAATATCAAACTATAAACTTTAAAGCTACAGTGTACAGGACCATAGAAACAGCAAGAGTAAGAGAGCTGTTTAAAGTATACAACTGAACAGACCCATGGCCTTTTGCATGAAGCAAAACGTTTGACCTCTTGCTTTATGCAAACTTTATTTAGCCTCTGTCTTTTCTGTTACTGTTCCTCGCTTGTTTCATGTAGCAGTGCAAGATGTTGCTGGTTTAAGTGGAACTGCTCTAGCAATGTGTGACAAACCTAGTGAAAGACTCATAATAATGATAATCTAACCTTTATTGATCCCCTTGGGGAAACTCCTCTGCATTTGACCCATCCTATTCAAAGTTAACCTTAACTATACATACTAGGAGCAGTGGGCTGCCACGGTGCAGCCCACTGCTCCTAGTGGTGACTGGGACAAGAGGTCGCTCTCACTTTCCCACCTCAACCTCTTGCCAGTCTGGGGACTCGAACCGGCGACCCACCGGTTACAAGTTCGCTTCACAAACCACTAGGCCACCAATGTCTACTTGACTCATGTCAAGTAGACAGACACATAGTTAGAGAGATAGTTGATTTCTTTTTTGTTTTTATTGTTAGACTACTTGATTTATTGATTGCTGTTGGCATGTTCAATTAAATACATTTTTTTTATATAGCGCCAATTCACAAAATATGTCATCTCATAGCACTTAACATAGTAAGGTAAAGACCTTACGAATTTTAAACCCAACAATCCAAAGTAGTAGTAGTCCACATCTGAAGTTACTTCCAACAAGTTTAACAAAAAATGCCTCTAAAACTTTGCACACACTGTCTTCTTTATGTCTTCTTGCACGAGGCGGCAGTGTCGTGCAGCGATTAGCACTGTCACCTCCTAGCAAGAAGCTTCTGCGTTTGAACCTGCTGGTCGGTTGTGGCTTATCTGTGTGGAGCTTGCATTGTTTGTTTATCTCTTTGTTGTCCCTGTGATGGACTGGCGACCTGTCCAGGATGTATCCTGCCTCCTGCGATAGGTTCCAGCCCCCTGCGACCCTCCACAGGTAAAGATAATGGATGGATGGATGGATGTCTCCCTGCCCTCTAAAACTCTGCTAGGTAAAACATACTTTATTTATAGCAGACACATGAATTTAAGGAACAGTACATTTTTACAATTTTTATTTCATGCAAATTATAAGAAAATATACAATTCCATAAACATTAAGTATGGCATAGAAGTACCTCGAGGTGCAATGTTAATAGTACCAGAGCTAAGCAGAGGATTTGCTTGTAATTACACCTGAGACTGCTTCAAAGGCCTTACTGTTGATTGTATAAAAATCCTCCCCACAGTTCCATCAGTGTATTTTAATGCAGTGATTGAATTAGCCAACACAGAGCTTTATGTGTTTGCGTGTGCGTCTGAGCTCCACTGTATGCTTTAGGGTGCATTTTTAATAACATTTCTCCATACTTTTGTAAATCCATCAATAGTTGTTTCTCTCAGTATGAATTCTCCCTCTTCTATTGTCTCACCCCGAAATTGAAAACATAAACTGAAGGAATGCTCACAAGCCATGGAATATCAATCAGTCTGCAAACAAGTCTGAGGTGTCAGCAGAGTAATGGCTTTTGTTTGAGAAAGAGTCCATAGCTGCTGCACACAGGGATTTAAAACAATAATCTTTCCGGCATAATGACTGGGTAATATGGATAGTCCATTTATCTTTGATTAGTTTTTTTGATGCAGGGATTCATTCCCTCGACTCCCTGTTTCATTATTCTTTCTAATTACCTGCACCGATTCGCCCATCAAGCATCGGTACACTGGCAAGATGTAATTGCTTCTGCCATAAATCAAGAAACATTTGGGGGTGTCTCGAGAGCTCCTGCTGCATTAATACAAACACATTGAGAAGCGGGGCTTATGTTCATATTGATAAATCCAATCACTCATTTTGACATTTTGATATTTGATGAGCTCAGTCTCCAGCTGAATGTTTTGGTAGTTCTTACATGGATAATTCCTGTCACTGTGTTGCTTGACGGCATGTGTACAGAAGCAGTCCCTGCTGCTTTCTTTGTTTCATTAGCAGGGTCAAGATTTACCGAGTCCCCACTTGAGGAAAAAAAAAGAAGCAAGTTTGCATTTGTGATTGGGATGCCACTGAGTGATACATGGCGGGTTCAGCCACAGTTTGTCTGTCAAGGTCAAGGAGCACATTGTGTCTTAATGAGGCCTCGACTCTGATAAACATTCGGCTGCCGAAACCCCCAGTGCTGCCTCATCTCTGTCGCACCAAAACCAAAAACATGTAAAAACTTGCCCGGAGCTGAACACCACATATTCCCGTCCGCAGGGTTATCATTCTAATTTAGTTAAGGCATTAGGCAAATCAACAGCTCCCACAGCAGTGCAGTGGGGAGAAGTGGCTGGAGGTGGAATGTGAATGAGCTAAGTTAAGGCAGACAGAACTGGGGCTTAGCTGTTAGCCTCAGGGTCAAAGTGATAATGTATGAACTTAGCTCTGGCAGCCGAGGAGACAGCACTACATTAGTGACCAATGAGTGTCTTAGAGTGGGTGCTTTATTCTAAAAGCGACACAGCAAGTCTGCATGTCAGCTGATCAGGGACAAACATGGATTATTTGCCCTGCTACACGAGCGCCCCTGTTCCTGCTGCATCAGATTTGTGTCAGTTGCATTTTTCCCCCCCTCTTTTCCACAATGGTCACACTGACCTTGATGTAGCTTGCAGAGAATTAGATTGTTTGTGTTTATGCCAAAAATGTTCTGCATATTAAGCACTGCGAATACAAATGGGGGGCGTTTATTTTCTCTTAGGAAAACACATTTTGTACTTTTGGAGAGAGTATTAATTTAAATGAGGCTTTAATCTTTTACTTTCTGAATATTGCATATTTTCTTTTGCGATCAGTCCTTGCGTATTCTGACTATGAATTCCTAGCTTGCATTACACTGAATACAAACTGCTTTACATTTAAAGAAACTACAAGGTTTTACTTTCAATAAATTGTATCAAGACACCCAAGAGTACATTTGATATTCTGTTAGAGTGAGAAGGACACAGAATTAGCATGTGGTTAACTGGAACCTGGAGTAATTGTTAAATAAACACTACTCTAATACCAAAGACAATACAATAAAAAATCTGAAAAGTTATTAGATGTTTTACTGCTGCAAGGTTGTGGATGTGTGTGATCTGTTGACTCATGGTTGTCCTTGCTTTATGGCATCTTGTCTGATCACTCTGCCGGGCCAAGTCAGCCTCTCGTGAACCAAATAGTGAAGAGCAGCTTCAGCTGAAGAGATTGCTCGGTGTACTAAAATCACTGGAGTGTAGCAAACTAAATGGTCCCCAACAAAGCACTTACTACCTTGTGTTTTACAGTAGTTAGTATCCTCCAAGTAGAGACTTTCTGGGCTCCAACCTGCCTGTATTTACTGCATGAACTGTGTGGGTCTGTGTGTTGTCTTCTTAAAGCAGCACTGCTCAGTGTTATTCTATTTACAGGAGATCAAATGTTTAATTAAAAGGTGTCACTCATAGAGATGAACCCACAGAGAGTTATCACCAGACTAAGCAGTTCCTCAGTGCCTCCGATTGTTCAAGCACTCTTCTTTTTGTTGTTTTGGCATCCCACAACTTTAACGTTTTGGTTCATCCCTTCCTCATTTCCAGATGTCACCGCCTAGTTCCAAACAGTACAGAAACTGAGCAAAGCAAAGCAACCGACTGAACATGATGCAGAGTTTAATTGCTAAAGTGATGTTTCTCTAAGGAGCTGGTGGAGACCAAAACTGAACTAAACGGCGAGATATGAGATATACATTTGTTAGGTCACCAATACTGACTATCAATGAATGCTAATGTTGATACATGTTTGCTTGATCTGCCAATAGGCAGCTGTTTGCTAATAAAGCCATTAAAACATGCACCCAGTTTCACACCTCACAAATATGTAATTATTCTCACAAGAAAAGGCAGTAAAATTATATGATGCTTAAGTTTTTAGAGGCTATTTAAAAAAAGACAGGTCAGGGGGTGGTTGCTCTCATCACCCTAGAAATGTAGAAAACAACCAGAAGTTTGTGGTTAGCATTTGCAGGGATGTATTATAACCCTAATCCTGATCTTTTCCTAAACCTAACCAAGTAATTTTGATGCCTAAACTTAGTAGTAGCTTTGTAATATACACAAAACCATTGACTAAAAACTAAAGTAAACGGTGACTGAAAACACATAATTTAAATGTAATTAAAAGAAGTTCCCCCATGGGACTTTAACTAGTCTCATGTGTGAAGTCCTGTGGCTCATGCTATCATTGTGGGAGTGGTGGCCTAGTGGTTTGTGAAGCAAACTTGTGACCGGTGGGTTGCTGGTTCGAGTCCCCAGACTGGCAAGGGGTTAAGATTGGAAAGTGAGAGTGCTTGTCCCAGTCACCACCACTGTGGGCCCTTGAGCAAGGCCCTTAACCCCTGATGGGGAGCAGTCAGTAAAGTTAAGGGACTACTTCTACTGTGTATAGTTAAGGTTAACTTTGAATAGGATGGGTCAAATGCAGAGAAGGAATTTCCCCAAGGGGATCAATAAAGGTTAGATTATAGATTATTATTATAATCATACCTCAAACCTTCTAATGCAGACTGTGTTGCTCTGATAATGAGCAACGCATTTGTCATGTCACGTGAAACTAGCAAGTCACTTGATATGTGCGTAGGCTAATGAAAACAATAATTTTACAGTCTTTATTGTGAAGCTAATACGTTTTACATTATGGATGTTAAAATTTGACGAGAAACTTTCTGTTTAATATCTCTCTCTATAGCATGGATGTATTGTTGTAGCAAATATCCACCAGTGGAAGAGTCCACTGCAGATTTCATTTTGAAGGATACATAGCAAATAAAGAAGTTAGCTGGCTCATTCAGCATCCAGAAAACAATCTAAAACAAATCTGAAATTGAAAATCACTTTGCGAAATAGTCGAAACAATCCCTTCCGGTTTAACATGGCTTAGATGTAACTCCACACCATCACGTCCTCTGGACTGTGCAGATCTATGAAGTCCATGCCTCTATTTCCACTCACCCCTTCCCACTCACTGCATCTCAGCACACCAGCTCACCTATGACTCTGAATGTAAAGCTACTCTATGCTACACAACGGCAAACTTTAATATTGGAGGGATTCAGCCATATACTTGTTCGAGGAACCAAATTTAAAAGAATAATGATACAGAAAGCCATAACCTACATGCTAACAGGATGGATTCTTAGGTTTTTAAACATATGAAACCCTGGAAGTCTGAATCCATATTTTTTAAACTGCTGTCGGTAAACTGCTCAGCCATGATGCTTGATATGCCATGATATGTTTTCTAGCATATAAAAACACCATATATCCATGCTATAAAAGATAAAAAACAGCTTGATTTTCACCCGAAGGCGTCTTTAGGGACTTCCCCTCTCTACAGTGTCATTACTCATGAACCTATGTTTCCGATGAGCACAGATCATATGAATATGGAGCTGTAGTTATTTCTGGCTGTCTTGCAGCACTACCCGATCCGCACACTTCTATCTGGCCTGTGTCCTCCCACTGAATATGTTCGAGTGGCTTATGCAGAAACACTGAGTGGGATGACTAAGGTGCAGCTGGCAGTGACCCAGGTTAATATGGTTAAAACACTCAAGTGCCAGTGTCTACAGTCACAGAGGCGTGCAGGGTGCTGAATGCAGAAAACCGAACAGAAGTCTTCAGAGAGTCTTACAGAGGAGTGTAGGGGGCGGTGAAAGTATAGCTGCTGTATAAGCAGCTGTGCCGAGGCCTGCGTGGTGGCTGAGGTGGCTGTAACAGTGATTTCCCCACAGTCTGTTTCTGCAGACTTTGAATCAAATCAGCACCTTTTGTAATGGGACTCATGTGAAGCAAGGAATCCTAATTAAACAGTCCATACAAAGTGTTTTTTTTTTTTTTTTTAAATGTACTTGTCATACAGAGTGGGGAAACACAAGACTGGCAGAGCCGGAGAGAAAGTATGTGTTGCAGTCATTAAAACATAAAAGGGTGATAACAGTAAATGCACTGTATAATCACAACACAGAGAACAGTGTGATCCTCAGTTAAGCTGTGTTATTTTATCGCCTAAGACCACCTCTGGTGAAAATCAAGTTCTTTATATTGGTAATGTGTCCATATTGTGTTTATTTTTAGAGACCCATTATGAGTGAAATAAGCAGTCAATGCCATGGCTGAGCATTTCTACCTTTAAACTGCAGTGTACTGATGTCAGCCTTAGAAACAGGGATTTAGACTTGTAGGGTTTCATATGGAACAAATCTAAGGGACCAATACTTCCATGGTGGGTACTTCTGTGTCCTTATTCTTCAAAATCAGTTTTTGATTCAAACACGTATACCCAAAGCCGGCCCTCCCCAATGTGGCGCCCTAGTTGAGATTTTATATGGGGCATTGTTTTGTAGTAATATTAATTGGGCATTGCTTTACATTTGGATCAATGTGAGCTTTTCCATTTTAAGAGTTAATAGTAATAACTAGTTTTAATATAATTGTATTGACGGTGATTTTTTTTCCCGATTTTGTGGCGCCCCCTGGAGGCCACTGCACCCTTAGCATTTGCCTGTATTGCCTAATGGACCAGCCGGCTCTCTCTATACCTGTATTACTCCCTTGTTACAACTTTCCATTGTGTAGCAAAGAGTAGTTTTACAGTGTTTGAGCAGAGTCATAGGTGAACTGGTGTGCTTGAGCTGCAGCAAGTAGTAGAGCGGTGGGTGGAGATGGGCATGAATGGATTATTTTCATGGAAAATCCTTCTAAATATGTAATTTTGATACACAGGGGATGAGTTTTTAGGGGTTTAATCAAGGACTGGTGAGGGGCTTTTAAAAAACATATTTTCAATTGCAGGGAAGGTGAAGCTCTTGATTTACCAGTCGATCTACGTTCCAATTCTTATCCATGGTCATGACTGCTATGTAATCACTAGAGGAATGAGACTGTGGATACAAGCAGCCAAAATGAGTTTCCTCCACAGGGTGGCTGGATTCAGCTTTAGAGAACTCGGACATTGGAGGAAACTTGCGTCCTTTGCGTCAAAAGGAGCCAGTTGAGGTGGTTTGTGCATCTGATGCCTCCTGGGTGCATCCCTTCAGGCACGTCCAACTGGAAGGAGACCTCAGAACTCACTGGGGGGGTTACATATCTCATCTGGCCTGGGAACACATTGGGATCCCTCGGGAGAAGCTGGAAAACGTTACTGGGGAGAAGGTTGTCTGGAAGGCCCTCCTTAACCTGCTGCCACCACGAGCCAAACCTGGAAAAGCAGCAGACAATGGATGGTTTGATGGATGGATGAATGGATTTATTTTGTGAAGCATATGAACCACTAAGCCTCTCCTGAGTAAGTTTGTGCCTTGACAGAAATGATGAGGTCATGCTCTCTGAAGCTGATCTCTGAGAACATTAAAAAAAAAAAAAAGCTTTTGAAACTGCTCTCAGAGAACCGTCCAAACCAGAAATAACATCAAGGCACATCGCGAGGTACGAGAGCACTTACAAGATCACATTTGTACCAGATGTCCTCTGACAAAGCGCTGGGCAGACTATAAAGGTTTTTACAGTTCCAGTCACCATCTGATTGTAGTGAAGCAGCAAACAAAGCAAAGAGCATAAATCTGATATTCTCTTGTGGGCGTGAAGTGGGATCAAAGTGCTCGGGGCAGTCACAGCCATGTCTGGGTTTGCCTAATCAAGGAAAAGTACACAGCGAGACTGACTCTCTTTGTACGTGATTTACTTCAGCCATAATTCATTTGGAACTGGAGATGAGGAGCTGGCACTGGCAGGAGACGGGTTACAGTATGGAGTAGGAAGTAATTTGAACTGGCTGATGGCTGGAATCAGCATTGCTATTTTAAACAGATGTCCTTAAATATCTTTTTTTTTTCTGCACAGAGACTTGCAGGGATCAGCATCCAGTTGAACTTCTCCTCAGATAGGGGGTTTAATACACTGATAAATGACTCCTACCTGTCTCCCAGTGATTAAAAACAGGTCATTTACTCTGCACAGGGTGTTTGTTCTAATTTGATATGGAGTTTAAACTCTAGTCAAGCATGTGATTGGTGAAATGATCATCATACTTGTGAAGCTGACCAAGCATGCATGCGAGGGGGCGGTTGCATAACGTGCAAATTACAAACGTATGTGCAAAAAAAAAAAAAACTGATGTGAAAACTTTGAGTCGCCCCTGGCAGTGGCATCAGAGGTGAGATGGAAACTGTTAACCTCTACGAAATGGCAACAACAAGACAAAACAAAACATCTGTTAACACATCTTCACAGCTCATTAACTGATACGGGGAGAAAGCTGCTCTGCCGAGTGGAAGTCTTTGCTGCTTTCATATAGTCGTGCTGTTTATTTTATCCAGCAGCTCCACAACACACACAGCTCGTGAATATTCATGATGGTGCCTCTGAACGTCAGGACGCAGCGGCGGCTCTTCCTCCCTGACAGAGAGAGAGAGAGAGAGGGAGAGAGAGAGAGAGAGGAGAGGCTGGGAGGAGGAGGAGGAGGAGGAGGAGGAGGAGAGAGACAGCATGCCAGAGCCCGGCCGCATCTCTCCCACCGACACCGAGCAACGGCACCGTTTCACTGCGTTTGAGGGCGAATCTGCTCTCTGCTCATCCCACGCTGCACCGCCGAAGAGGGAGGCAACAATGGACTGACGGGACACAAACACACACACAGAGAGAGAGAGAGAAGAGAGAGAGAGAGGGAGAGAAACGCCGCCTTGTTTTTGAAGCGTGCACATATTTTCTGGACATAAGCTCCCTCGGCTTCATATTCGCAGCGCGGGACGCATCGGGTGACCAGGACGCATTTGAAAAGGCGGAGAAGAAAAAGAAGAAGAAGAAGAAGAAGGGAGATGAGACAGGGGAGCGGTGGTCGCTGCAGGATGCTTCGATACGAGCAGTTATTGCGGTGCATCTCCTGGAAGATGGACGAGACATATTGGGGCTAAAAGGAAACTGGCGACTTACCACGTTGCGCAGGAGAGAGAGAGAGAGAGATGTTTTGCCACGGTGTGCTCGGCGGGATGAATGCCTCCCCTGCTGGTAATATGTAGCCGGGTCTGACAGGCGGAGGGGAGCGTGTTGCAGGCTGTTTTTCTTCGGCTTCGGAAGCCCCTTAAAAAAAAAAAGCATCGCAGCTCCGTGGACAACCTTTTCCCCACCTTGAACTTCCCCCATGTGATGCCCCGCTTCGGAGTGAGCGCAGCCTCCTGAACTGTCCGTGGTGCTGAACGGCTCCTCGGCTCTCCGGCGCAGTTGACCTTCTCCAACACCGATCACAACAACAACAACAACAATAACAACAAAATCCCCCCCCCCC
>OMNN01049841.1:11306-22624 GCA_900302755.1 Chromis chromis
AACACTGCAGCCACAGTCTTACATATATAAATACAGTGCTGTGCAAAAGTGTTTGCCCCCCTACAGAAATCTTCTGCATATTTCTCACACTTAAATGTTCCAGATCATCAAACTAATATTTATATTTATTGAATATTATACAGAGATAACCCATTGTGATAGCTTGTGATAAGTCTTTTACATCGCCATGGAGGAATTTTGACCCACTATTCTCTGCAGAATAGCTGTAATTCAGCCACATTAGCTGGTTTTCGAGCATGAACTGCCCTTTTAAGGTCTTGCCACAGCATCTCAATTAGAATCAAGTCCGGACTTTGACTCGGTCACTCCAAAACCTTAAATTTGTTCTTTCTGAGCCACTCAGAGGTGGACCTGTTTGTGTGCTTTGGGTCATTGTCATGCTGCATAATCCATTTGTGTTGAGCTTTAGGTCATGAACTGATGGGTGGATATTCTCCTCGAGGATTTTCTGATAGAGAGCAGAATTCATGGCTCTGTCAATTATTACAAGTCGTCCAGGTCCTGTGGAAGCAATGCAGCCCCAAACCATCACACTACCACCATGTTTCACTTTTGGTATGGTGTTCTTCTTGTGGAATGCAGTATTAGCTTTACGGCAGATGTAACAGGACCCATGTCTTCCAAAAAGTTCTTTGTTATATGTTATTCCAAGTCTTGGGGCTCATCCAGATATTTTTTTTTGCAAATGCCGGAAAACGCTTATGTTCTTTTTGGTCTTTCTTACTGTGGAATCATGTAGATGGACCATAACTGAGGCCAGTGAGGCCTGCAGCTCTTTTGATGTTCGTCTGGGTTCTTTTGTGACTCCTGGATTAGATATCAATGCTATCTTGGAGAAATGTTGGTAGGCCAGCCATTCCTGGGAAGGTTCACTGTTCCATGTTTTCTCCATTTGTGGATAATGGCTCTCACTGTGGTTCTCTGGAGTCCCAGAGCCTTAGCAATGGCTTTGTAACACTTTCCAGACTGATAAATGTCAATGACTTTGTTTCGCATTGGTTCTTGAATCTCTTTAGAACGTGGCATCATGTGTTGCTTTTTGAGACCCTTTAGCTACTTCACAATGGTAGACAGGTTCTATTTAGTGATGTTTAGATTCAACAAGCCTGGTAGTACTCATATGGGGGTGTGGCTGGTGAAACTGAACCCAATTGCCAAATGAATTTGGTCATTTGGTAGATTGGTAGCTAAGGGGGCAATTACTTTTTCACATAGCAAGATGGGCTAGACAGCATTTTTCCTTTAAAAAAATCATCATTTAAAAACTGCATTTTGTGTTTTCTTGGTTTATCTTTGTCTTCCATTAAAGTTTGTTTGATGATCTGAAACATTTAAGTGTGACAAATGTGAAAAAATAGAAGATTTCCGTGCAAATACTTTTGCACGGCACTGTATACCTACTCCTTCTGCCACCAAGGGACTCAGTGACAGAAAATACTCCCCAAGTTACAGACTTTAAATATCGATCTTTTAAAATAAGAATTGATTCCTTGAGGAGAAACGTTGGAATCAGAAGTATTGATATTTCAGTATCGATCTGCACTCCGCGCCAGCCATTCTTGTTTATAAGCCTTGTGTCTTTCTGTCTCTTGTTTGTTTTCGTCTTGAATGACTTTTGCCAGTTTTTTTTTCCTGCTCTGGTCTGCTCTTTGCTTTGAGAAATAAGTTTCACTTGTACCTTTCGATTTTTGCCTTACCTTGGGTTTTACCTTTTTGCTTGCTCCCTGTGGTTTGTTTACCTGCAAGGACCTCGTTGTAATCTTGTACCATGCAGTTGTGTAAATAAAGCTTGCTTTTTGTTTTTTTCTAACTGCCCTCTGTGCCATGTGCATCGGTCCTCTCCTCCTTCAACTGACGGATCACAAAAATGTTGGTTAGGTTTAAAAAACTAATAAATAACCATCAGCGTCTCTAATACTGCAATGAAAAATACATAAAACCCACATGAAATCCAATTCAAATTTACTACCTAGTCAATTTCAGGGTGTGTGTGGGCAGCCCTGCCTGGTCAGTACAATCTTTATCTTCCATCTGTAATGAGTGTGTCATGATTGATGTGAACATGTCCAGGGCGTCTAAGGCTCATGAGCTGCTTTCATGTGTTATTCTCTACGTCTATGCCTAATTATTATGGATTTAGTGATTGTTGATTCTGTAGCGCACCTTACGACAGCGCTTTGGGTTCAGCAGCCGCTCTTATCGTTTCTGCCAGCATCAAAGTTGATGTATACCTTCTGACATATTTGTGAAACATTTTTCTTCTTTATGCCAGCCACATAAACAAGATCTTATAAAAGAATGCATGCATTAAACTTAGTGACTTCTCACACAGCAAAAAATTAGTTTTAAATTAGCTTAGCTGTAAAGATGGTCTAAATTTCTCACTGTGACAAAGTGGTGAGTTTTTTTTTTCTTGTCATATTTGGATTAGAAGCAACCACATCTTGATGATCTCTTTTCCCTTCTGAAGTTGCCCAAGGTGCTGACAGGTTTTATGACAAATGTTTGTATGAGCTCCTAAACACTGATCAGACTATTGAATAACCCTGATTACCCCTAATAAATTGATCTAAATTGATCTATTGATCAGCTACCTAGACCTATCAGGTATTTATACTGCTGTTGAGGAAGTATTGGTGTCTGTTTTGTGGAGTCTGGGCATCTGCACTGCCTGAAGGCTATTAAGGAACAATTGGTTACAGTCTTGCATTTTGATTGGTCCAACATTGCCACCTCGTTGTTCGCATTAACCAGTTAAATCTCAACAAAAATGATTAGGCGTTGTGTTCAGTTTTCAGGTCATTTCTGTAAAGCACTAATCCCCTGTGAACTGCTGGCTCCATCAACTCTATATTTTATAATGATAATCCAACAACATAAGCACATCTACAAAGGTTAATCAGAATAGCCGCACTACATGGTTACAGAAAAATATATCACAGATGAGCTATGCGGATCATGAGCTCCTATCACAGAAGAGTCGGATCTCCACTGTGAAAATAAAGAAGGATTAAGCTCTGGAAAAAGTGAAGTCAGTCCTCAAACCATCCACCAGACCTTCCCCACAGGCAGCAGTTAACATTTCTGAGACAAAAGAGCTTCCAGGTGTGAATGCGCCTGATTGTACCAATGCCCACTGGCAGTTTTCCTCACAATGTCAAAGACTGTCATACACATTCAAATGATGAGGCAGAAAGTTCATCCTTTTTTCTCAAATGTCGACAACTAAATCCAAATGAGCTACCAGAATGTACATTGTTCAGAACCATGTCTGTTCCTGGCACAAAGTCACTAAAACATGAACTACATTTCAGCAGTCTGCAGTAATAGAATAATGCAGATACATGCAATTTAATAATAATAATCATCATGACAAAAAGTTTGAATCCGTTTGTTTTATTTATAATAAATAAGGTATTTTTCAAATATCTGTTTTCCACAACTGCTTTATACTGTATTAAAAGCATCTTCTTTAGTTCATCAAATCCCTGCAGCCATCCAAGGGTTGAATATGTTGATGAATCTGCAGCCTTTTTGAGAAGTAAAGCACCAGAATGCAGTGTTTATCTCCATTAAATAGTGTGTCTAATTTATCAAATTATTCCTATCAATCTTAACCAGATTTGATGTGAAATATCTGTGAATTGCCATCTTCAGACCTCTCCGCATATTTCCTATGGGGTTTAAGTTGTGACTTTTGCTGGGCCACTTAAGGACAGTCACTGCATTGTTGTCTTGGCTGTATGCTTTGGTTCACTCTTGTGTTGAAAGGTGAACTGTTGCTCCAGTCTCAGGTTATGTGCCCTCGGGAGCATGTTTTCTTCAAGGACCCTCTGAATTTTACAGAATTTGATGAATTTGACATTCATTTTCCATTCAATTCTGACCAGTCTGTCTTCACTGTTGTGACGTAGCCCCATAGCATGACGCTGGCACCATCATGTTTCAATGGAGGGATGGTATTAGCCAGATGATGAGCAGTGCCTGGTGTTCGACAGACATGCTGCTTAGATATCTGTCCAAACAGACCATTTTTTATCTCATCTGACCAGATAATCTTCGCTTTCATACTCTCAGAGTCCCTTAAATGGTGTTTGACAAACTCCAAGAGGGCTGCCATATGTTTTCTACTCAACAGTCTGCTTCCTCTGTCTAACCCCATAAAAGCTTGACTGACGGAGTACTGCTGAGATAGTTGTCCTCACCGTATGTTCTGTTGTTCTATTTCTGAAGCTCTAATAGAGCGAGCCTGGCTTTCTTTGTCAACTCCTGTACCTGTTTTGCTGAGTTACTTGTTGTGGCTGGACTGCAAACTTCTGATGGGTCCAAACTTCTTTTACTGCACATCTCAGAGCACTCTTTAGAAATGGTTTTATACATTATATATGGATTGCAATGATTTTTGTACTGAAATGCAATGTAAATTGTGGGACCTTATATCCACAGGTGTGAGCCTTTCCTGACTACGTCACCTCCTTTCAATTCGCACACCTTTGGACCCCAAGTTCTTGACATCTCTCAAGGATAGTTAAAGCAAACTCACCACAGGAGTGCCACAGCAAATGGCCTGAATACCTTTGCAAAGGAAAAATTAAAGTTTTTATTTTAATAAATTTAAAAAATAATATATAAAACATGTTTACTTTGTCCTTATCAAATCTACAACACAACAACAACTGCACAAAAAGTAAAGGGGTGTGAATACTCTTTGAAGCAACTGCAATATTGCACCTTTTCAGAGATTCACCCCATCAAGTCATCTTCGTGTTTGGTGTTGCACTTATTTTGCAGATCGAAAGTGTCAGAAATAGATGTGTAAAGAATGAAAAAGAGAGCTGGAGATGGACAGTCAAACCCTGCTTACTTGGTCACCTTCACTCATCTGCCAATCACTGCATGAAGTGGGTGGGTTGGATAGTGGATGGTTGGTTTTGAAAAGCTATACAAGTTGTCATTTGCAGCTTTTCCAGTTCCTATTTCAGAAAGGTGTGAATGAAGCCAGTTTCAAATGTTTTCTGACCATCCAACAAGTGCTTCTACTGGAGTATATTGTAATGCTCACAGAAACCATTGGAAAGAGGTAAAACAGAGTCAGAAGTAAATTGATTATTGAGGTAACATTCTGTTATTGTCCATACAAATAACAGAATGCAGCCTCAATTCTGTATCTACTATCTGTGTATAATTAATATAAAAAACACCTTTGTTTAGCCACAAGTTAGTCTTTATGTTTCACTCAAATAAAAATGTGTGTAATTATCATAAGTGATGTTAAAGTCAGTGAGTTACTAAAATAATGGTGCTGAATGGACTTTTGTAACACTGACCCTGTAGAAAAAACTTCAGTGCTCCAAATTTGTCTAAAATGCTTGTGGTTTCTGAATGAATGTCTAAATCATCAAGATTTTAAAATGTATATACAGTGCCGTGCAAAAGTATTTGCCCCCCCCACAGAAATGTTCTATTTTTGCACATTTATCACACTTAAATGTTTCAGATCATCAAACAAATTTTGATGTAAGAAAAAATAACCCAAGAAAACACAAAATGCAGTTTTTAAATGATGATTTTATTTTTTGAAGGAAAAATGCTGTTCTGCCCATCTTGCCCTATGTGAAAAAGTAATTGCTGAATCTAAACATCACTAAATAGAACCTGTCTTGCATTGTGAAGTAGCTAAAGGGTCTTAAAAAGCAGCACATGATGCCACATGTACACATCTCTAAAGAGATTCAAGAACTGATGTGAAACAAAGTCATTGACAATTATTAGTCTGGAAAGTGTTACAAAGCCATTGCTAAGATCCCAGACCAGCAAACTCCAGTGAGAGCCATTATCCACAAATGGAGAAATATGGAACAGTGGTGAACCTTCCCAGGAGTGGCCAGCCTACTAACATTTCTCCACGAGCGCGATCTAATCCAGGAGAACCCTGGATCACAAAAGAACCCACAAACATCAAAAGAACTACAGACCTCACTGGCCTCAGTTAAGGTCAGTCTACATGATTCCACAATAAGGAAGACACTAGGTGAAAATGACATCCATTGGAGAGTTGCAAGGTGCAAACCACTCCTGACCAAAAAGAACATAAAAGCTCATTCAGCATTTGCAAAAAAAATATTTACATGAACCCCAAGACTTCTGGAATAACATCCTGTGGACTGATGAGTCAAAGGTGGAACTTTTTGGAAGACATGGGTCCATTACATCTGGTGTAAAGCTAATTCTAGAAGAACACAAGAAGAACAACAGTGAAACATGGTGGTGGTAGTGTGATAGTTTGGAGCTGCTTTGCTTCCACAGGACCTGGATGAGAGCGGCTGTGGCTCAGGTGGTAGAGCGGGTTGTCCACTGATGGCAAGGTTGGCGGTTCGATCCCCGGTCCCCCCCACATGCCGAAGTGTCCCTGGGCAAGACACTGAACCCGAAGTTGCTCCCAATGGCAGATTAGCGCCTTGCATGGCAGCTCTGTCACCATTGGTGTGTGAATGTGTGTGTAAATGGGTGAATGTGAAACACATTGTAAAGTGCCTTGGGTACCGCTAAGGTCGAAAAAGGCGCTATATAAGTGCAGACCATTTACCATTTACTTTAAAATTTAAAATTGATGGAGCCATGAATTCTGTTCTCTATCAGGGAGGTCTGGTTGATTGTAAACTGACAAGTCAGACAGCTCCCAGCCTTCGCAGCTATACTGTATACCAGCAGATAAATATAATTGTTTAAAGATTTAAGCTTATTGGTATGTATGCATCATTACAATCAAACCCTACATGTTTTATCCCACATCAAAGATATTTTGCTGCAGCAGGGCTTGAAAGACATTCAGTAACAACAAAAGAACTGCTATCTGGTTGTAACTAAGAATACTCTATCTTTAAATTAAATTTCTTATGGATCTATTAAATAATGAAACCAACAAAATTCATTTAGTTTAGTCCTGATAAACTTACTGAATACACCCAAATGGTATGACACTTGTGGCAGGGTTGATTTGATATTCATTGTCAATGAAGAACATCACACCAGCAAAAAATATACTCCGTCATCACACTTTTATCGCACATGGATGAGGGAACGACAGAAATCAGAGTTTGAAAAGAGAGTGTGTCAGAGAAAAGCGAGCGATAAAATTAGAAGGAAATGAGAAAGAGTACACAGAGAGAGAGCAGAGGCAGCACTGTGGAGCTTATTAGGATTGACTCCCCCATGCTGCAGACACTTTAATAACTGTTCTTTATGTTATAATAACACGGGGCTGTCCTGCCATAGACGGTTTCAATTTCTCCGCCAGTGTCCATCATGTGCTAGGCAGATTAAGGGTCTTGTGTGGCCTAATCGCAGACGGAGTCAGATTGCCCTCAGTGTGGCTTCGTTGGCTGTTAATGAGGCCATTTTCCTGGTGCGAGCTCCACTCAGGGAGAACTAATCTCTGAGTGGTGTGAAGTACAGGGTACAGAGGGGGCAGAGAAAGCCACTGAGCATGAAAATAGCTGCAGGACCACTTGTTTTTTAAGCTTTTATGTTTGATGTCTTCAGGGGGATCTGAGGATAGCAGATAACACCAAATGTTGAATGTTGAACACCTGTAGCTGTCTTAAGCTAAAAGCTAATGCCATCATTAATGTATCCACGTATTAAAAAACTTCAATGCAAATGTGTACATGATATGTGGATAGTGAATATAGACTGATTATATGTTGTTAAGATCAGTTTAAAAACATAATCTCACAGAAACCAGCCATTAATTATAATTAGTTAAAAATAAGAGGATACTCTCACAGAGCCTTGTTGAGACGGGTGGATCATGAATATTAACCTTCATCAAGTAATTGGTAAAGCAGCCAGGCTTAATGTTAATTAATTCCTGTAGCCATAACAACAAATTATTTCTCTACTTCCTGCGCTGTGTCGATTGCAAAAGCATGTTATGGTGTTCCAGCAAAGGTATCCCTTTGAAAATATTGAACAAATCCGCACTTCACAATTTACATCTAATGCCAACATTAAATGTAGCGAGGTGGAGAGGTAGAGTAATGCTGGAGGTCGAAGGGGCGATGAATGTGACCTTTATGAAAAAGGTTGCAGTTTGCATTCCATCAACAACCTGCAATTAACATTCACATTTTTGAATGAATAACCAACTTTCCCTAAAGTCAGACCTCCTCCACATCTATCTATAAAGCAGCCCTAACCCGTCCTCCATTAACATCTGTTAACATCTTGTGGTTTCATCTCATTTCACATTTCATTGCACATCTGTGGAGACTGTGTATGTAATGCATTCCCCCCCTCTCTCACCCCGACCTCCACAATTACAACTACCTGCATATTTCCAGGGATGAACCTAACTTAGACCTAAATCTATTTCTAACTTCAACCTACCTACTGTCAAGCAAATCTAGAAAAATGAGGATCTAGCCAAAATATCCTCGCTCTACAGAAATATCATCACTCTCAGTGTCTAAATCTCCAAAAGACGTAGATAGAAGAATCAGAGCACACACTGACTCCCTGTTCACACTGATGCCTTAAATAGTCAGAAACATTAAAGGCTTATTTCCCTCTGCTCCCTGTCAATAGACATATTGGCAAATGAGTCTAATTTATTGGATTGACTAATGTGCAGAAATATTTCAGCTGTCTGACGATGATTAATAGGAGCTTCTAAGCATCTAGATTTCCTTTATTAAATTTACACCAAATTCATCTTCAGCAGCCTAAGCCCAGTGTGGCTTTGTCAAATAATTTATTGACTGCAATATATAATGCCAAACACAGGTCTAAATATTAAAGACCAATTACTTGAAAAAAAATGACAAAAATGGAAATTGGTGAGCGAGAGGGAGTGTTAGAAAGAGTTCCTGGAATGAGGATATGAATTTTATGTCCACACAGTCACAGATAACAGTTTCATTGCAGATAAACTCAGACTGTGTCAGAACAGAGACATGAATTATCTTGTTACACTCCACAAATTTCTGCACATGATTGAGGTCTGCCAGTGTTTAAGGGGGGAAATAAATATTATTACAATATATTTAAACAGATAAAATTGGATTTTGCTTTCATTTTGCAACTGTTATGAGGCTGCTGATTCAGTAGATGTCACAGCTTTTTGCATGCAGCACCTCTGTGAGGCTGTATTTGGGCACAGTGGTGCTTTTAGTTTTTGTGAATGGTAACATCATGCTAACATGTACACACTGACAATGCTGAGATGCTGATGGGATTGTACTAGTTTTGCAGGTATTTAAAGAATTAAAACTAAATATTATTTATTACAGTTCAAACTATTGTAGTCATAAATGTTTGAACAATATTTCATGGTAAGCCACTGTATAGTTTTCAATGCCATGTAATCAAACAAATATGACCCTCACAGTGGAGCAACAAGACTAGTCAGGGGACCATCAATCATCAGTGTCACTATCTGCGAACCGTGAATGTCCATCCACAGGTTGAGATATTTCACTTAAAAACTTAGTGCTGAAGGAAAAATCAGTTTAAAGTTGTAAGAATTTATGCTCTGGGCACGAAGGATATCTGTAACACATTTCATGGCAGTCGGTTTGTTGCTGAGATATTTCACTAAAGGCCAAAACGCTCATGATGGTGCTGAATGAAAAGTCAGGGAATCACCAAAGTCAGCCGGCTTTCTGCTCTGAGGAATAAGAATTTCTACTAAAACAAACCGTGCCAATCCATCTTATAGATGTTGAGATATTTCATTCTGAATCAAAGTGGTGGACCAGCTGACCAACCTGGCAGACTGGAACACCTCTACCACTGCTAATAAAAATAAAGTTATATCAAACTAAGGGTATACTTGTGTGTAAAAGAGATAAGTTGCATAAATGCTTTTGCACACCAAAAGTTTGCCCTTTTTAGCCTGATGTCATAAAATAACATATGAATAACACAGCAAGTCACTTTGTATGTTTTCAAAACACTTTTTATTTGCCTTTACATGCCATGTATTCTCTATGAATGACCCACTCACCTTAGCCCTGAACTTAACCATTTAGTGTATAACTTTAATGCCATAAAATGACACGCAAACAGCTTAAAATTCACAGACATGACACATGGAAATGATATCGTATTTACTATTTACACATAATGCCATGCTATCACATCGTCCTCACAGGTGTGTGCATACTAGAGATGAGATTTACCTCTTGTGTGTTTGTGTAGTTTCTTTTCAGGTGTTTGTGGTGGATATAATGATATATATATCGGGTCCTATCTCTTTGGTGGTACCTGGAAACTACTTTACATCCTCCATGATCACTCTCTTAATGTATGTTTATAATGTATTCATAATTATTAACTGTCATTGTGACTGTTTGTATACTATAAATTCGCTGTTTCTCTATTTTATACTCACAGCATCTATTGCCTGTGTGTCCATTCTGGAGGAGGGATCCTGCCACTGTTGCTAACCCTGAGGCTTTTCTTTTTTTCTTGTTAATTTATTTCTCTCCTTTTTTTCCCCCCTTCTCCGATATGCTTAAAGAGTCTAAGCATATAAGGGGGTTATATGCTTTACAGATTTTAAAGCTCCCTGAGGCAAATCTGTGAGTTGTGATGATACTGGACTATATAAATAAAGTTGACTTGACATGCTGTGACCCTAACATTAGCATTGTGACCTGTTACCCTCAGAGGGCAGCGTAAAGCCTCATTACGGCCGCAAATTGCATCGGCACTGTGGGAAAAGAAGAGAAGGAAGAAAGGAAAACAAGACTAAAAGCGAAGGGGAAGAAGCAGCAGTGAGGCTGAGAACTGGGATTACGGTATGACTGCGATTAGTCCGTGCAGCTTCCAGGGCTTAATTGGAGCAAACTGGATGAGCAGGAAGCTACATTGACCAAGTTGAAAAGATTTTCATACAAAAAAATAAAAAATCTGAAAAGGTGTATCAGTGAGAAAAAGACAGACCTCATAGAGAAAGAGAGAACACTGGCAGTGAGACAGGATGATGTACTCGTGACACAGACCTTGGCAGGACAGGATATGTCTTTGTGTGACGGATGGCAGTTTGGACACTTAACAACTGGCCACTTACATCCACTGACCTGCTTCTGCGGTGTATTTTGGGAAATCTCATTTCCTGTCGCTTATAAAAGGTTACCATCTACATTTAGGAAATGTGATTTTGATGAGGCATTTATTAGTGATGGTACAGACCGGCCAGAGGGAGGATAAAGGTTGAGAGCAAAGGCAGAGGGCTGAAAAGTTAAAGACTTGATGGTTCATCTCAATCTAAAACTGAGGGTCCAATTAAAGGC
>OMNN01049874.1:2232-13012 GCA_900302755.1 Chromis chromis
GTACTGTACATAAAGACATACATACATGCATAGATACATAGATAGATACAGATATATAGATATAGTGTACATGTACATATACAGTATTACATGTCTAGTAACTCTTTCACCAACGAGTTCATGTGTTTGTTGGAAACAGAAAATGGATTATGAAGTCAGGGGATGAAGTTATTACAGATTATACTCTGGGCACCACAAATGTCTATACAAAATACCACAACATTCTGTCCAGTAGTGGTTCAGTTATTTCAGTCTAGACCAAAGTGGTGGTCAATTGACCAAATACTGATTTTCTGCTTCTCTGGCTTGTATGGGAGAATTAGATTAGAATGTGTCTCTGAGGTGAAATCTATTTTCCACTGTTGATTTTTACTTCTCTGTAGACTTGTACCTCCTAATTCATTAACTTCTAAAAAGATCTAGCAGTTCCACATTCGGGACTATAAGTTACTTTGGCCTCATGCTCCCAAAATGTTTCCTTTCTGGGTATTGGTAGCATGTTGTTTGTTGTGAAAGAAATATTGAAATGTAATTTTCTTGTTTTTCGTCAAAGAACAGTATTGTTTGGAGGGAGACTCTAAAGCGAGGGTTCACTGAAGCGGATTTGAGGTGTCATGTAATTGTGAAAGATTGTAAAGCCACCTCATATTGCCTGTGAGGGAAAAAAAAATGGCATCACTGACGCACAAATCCGCTTGCTTGCTGGTGCAACTTCAGCCCGCAGAACATCCAGTGAATGTGTTGATTGTGTGGAAACCTGCGTCCTCGCTTTCTTTGTTTTTTCCTCCACAGGGCTGTGTTCAAAGTCACACACACAACACAAGAACCTACACATCCGCTCAAACCTTTCCATGCCTCTCAGTTAGGAGATTGTCTGGATCTTGCTTATTTCATGGATTAGTTACAGGAGGGGCTTTTAAAATTGTATCTGAGTGAACGTTTTCGGGAGGAACCTCTGTATAACCTTGCCACTTCCACACTGTCTGCCAGACTTAGGCTCATCTTCTCTGTAATAAAGGCAGACACAAAGGAATATCCTTTCTCCTGCCCTGTACACCGAGAATGCTGCACTTCTTTTCTTTGCCCATCACAGAGTCTTTTGGCTGCGCTATTCAGACGGCATATTTCAGCCAAATATCTCATTTAGTGTGGTGGAAACTCTGTAAAGGACTGAAAATGTCATGCATAGAACAGGGAGAGGAATAAATTATTAACCAGGTTTCTTAAATGGAATGAATGGATTAAACAAGAATGAGAGGGAAAATCAGCAAATGTCATAAAATGAAAAAAAAATCTATAAATATGACATGGCATGGCAACAAATTTCCAATATTGCTGAGGGAAGATGGCATATAACAGCTCTTCAAGTTAAGACCAAGTTAGCAAGTTTGAATCACCAGCTTGTTATGTCTTCATATAAATCAAAGAAAATGGGTCACCAAGAGTAGATTGGTTCACAATTGGAATATATAAATGTTTTGAAATGTGTCATATGTTGTCTGCATATATGAGTTTTCTGTGGTTATAGATTTAACATTTCATTGATGTTTTTGGCCCTTTAATACAGGTACATTCTTGTGAAAGAAACTGAACCACAAATGAAGCAGAATAGCAGAATAGAGGAAGAGGAGATCCAACCAGTGGCTAGAAATGGCTGGTCTGAAGGACAGCACAGAGGCTCTGATCATCGTAGTGCAAGAACAGGACCAAAGCACCCTGCAAAGAGGTCAGGATCTACCACATCAGACAGGACCCACGGTGAGAACTGTGTAAAGATCTTGAGACAGTCCGACACATATTAGCAGGTTGTAAGATGCAAACTGGGACTTAGGAGCTAAACCAAGTGGCTGTACAGTAACATCTGTGCCAAGGATAGGTTTGAAGTCCTCAAATCCCAATGGGACACACCACAGAAAGTGTTTGAGAACAACAGAGCTAAGATCCTGTGAGACTTCAAGTTCCAGACTGACAAGCAGCTGCTGGCTGACCAACCAGACACAGTGGTGGTTGACAAGGAGCAGTGGAGAGCAGTTGTGATAGATGTGGCAGGTGACAGTGATGTCAGGAAGAAGGAGCATGAGAAGATAGAGGAAAGAACCAGGGACTGAAGGAACAGCTGGAATAGATGTGGAAGCTAAAGGACACAGTGGAGTCCACAAATAAGCATGAGGGGCTGTGACCAAAGTGTTGCTAACTAGTATTATAAACATTTATTGTCCCACTTGTGTTTCTCCTCATTGATCTGTCCATTCTCAGAAGTGTAATTCAGAGAACTCAGATAGCAGTAAAATTAGCTTCTGCATTGTTTCTCTTGCTGTGTAGTTTCTGTTGTGGCCGTGATGATCACAAGCTGTGGCAGCACATGGAAAAAGCTGAAACATCATGAAGTCCAACTGCAGCATTAGCAGCCGCCCTCCCTCTCCTTCCCACTGCCACTGTTGTGCTTACACCTAAAACAAAGGAGACAGCAGCACCAACTCGATGTCCTTAGAGTCTACAGCCATGCTGTCGGCTCTGTGAGACTGAATTTAGGCACAGCAGCCTCAAAATAATGTAACATTAGCAAGGTAATGTGCTCACAATGACAATTAACATGAAACATAACATGCTGATGTCTGATGTTCAGCGTCAGAATCGCAAGATATTCATTGTCATTAGTTATGAACCCTACAACTGGACAAATTCAAATTTTGGCCTGATCATGGCACCAGAGCAATAGTTAGCAAAGAGATCAACACACTTACAATACTTACTTACTTAGTTGAATGTCTGCATCAAGATTCATGACAACCCTGTTGCAGTGAGGCTGCTCTATTTCCAATAGCGCTCACATAATCGGCCTCTTCATCCAAAACAGTAAAATCTGCCTGTGAATGAATTTCTTAAACTGACCGCATTGCTAAGTAAAACTTTTTCATGTATAGTGATGTAATGCACCCAGAGCAGCGTTTCTTCACCCGTTTAGATTTTGGGATTCAAGACGCTGGCGATTCAATGTACATCAAACGGATTCTTTGTTGACAGAGTTCTGGCAACATTAAAAATAGATGTCCCTTACCTTTAATGAACAAGTACAAGCCTCGGGGCTTTCTGTTAAAAGTCTCACTTCAAAGTTTGCCGGCCGTGTTATGAAAGCGAACCTCCGAAACTCCTCCTGTCCTTTAGGACTTCACATCAATTCACTTTTCATGACCCGATCACACATGCCAAAGTGGAATACATCAAGGGGAATTAGATTATAGTGCCCGATGTTGTTTGTTAATGAGCACTTCACTTCACTTCATGAGAAACCAACTTGAAGGTTCATTTATTGTTAACTGTTTGCCCTGGGGTGCCAATTAAGCAGCTTCAGGGACCTTCTGAATGGCGTTAATTAACAGCCATGATGAGGTGGGCTTTGGCTAAAGTTTAGAAGAGCAAATTAGTAAACACAAGATTATTAATTAATAATTAAAAAGTCATAAAAATTACACAGCAAGAAAAAAAAACTCTGAACCACCTTCAGTTATATTGTAAAATCCAAACACAAAAATGCCACAAAATAGGCACGCTGTTTGGGTCCCTTTATCATCGTATAAACACTAATGGACCGTGATGTATTGGCTGAGTTATAGAGTGAATGGAGGCTTTAAGACACTTCTGCAATAGGCTTTTATACATTATGTTATAGAACTCATAAACCTTATATGTTATTATATTGAGCTCATTCACACTAAATCAGTGTGCAACAGTTATTTCAAATAGAGCTTTGCACTCAGTATTTGGCACCTAGCTACAACTAATGCAGTCTAATAAAATAGCTCTGCATCATATGCCTCCTTCATGAAGGTTTTTAATGATCAGCTCATTAGAAACACCACAGCCTTCAGAATGACCATACAATTGAATCGGTTGAAATGGTTTTAACTTCTTTTTTTTAGCTAAATCTGCCCAATAAACTGTAAATGCAGTACATAATATATGCATTATATGCTTAGAAAAGGGAGTAAAATGACTTTCTTAGACTTTAATGTAGTCCTAAATTGTAAATCAGCATATGCGTAGTTGACCAGTGTGTACATTTTTAAATATCCTTAGAGTTTGCATCGTATTTAGGTCCTAACTTATAAAAACAACAGGCCTCCTTAGACAGATTGGTATTTGTACTGTATATCACAGGCAAATTCTGAATATAGAGCATTCATTTTGCCTTTGAAAGTTATCAAAAGAAAAACTATCAACAGCAACAAAGACAGAACTGCAGCTGATATGTTAATTGTTTTAGTGAGATTAGGCATTCCAAAACAAATGTTTCTTTTAAAAGTCCTTAAAGCAAATTCTGAAATGCAAAAACTTATTTGCACATTTTTTGTTATCTTGTGCACATTGACGAATCCACATTTTATTTTATTTTTTCAAGGATGGCAAGGCTGAGACTATTACTCACAATGGGGTGGCAGAGAAGCATCTCAATTCTTTTCTTTTCTTTCTCTTTTTTGTATGGAGCAAATTGCTGTATGCTAAACATTTGATTTGAATTGAAAATTTGAGTTTTTGTTCACTTACTTTTATGTGCATAACTGCCATGTACAAGATGAACACTCATCTATAATTTATAATTTTGTGTATCCCTTAAATTATTAAAAGAAAAACAAAAGAAAACATCTGGAATAGCTGTTTCACAATGTGCTTTTTAAATTGTATATAAATACATTACAATATAATATAATATAAGTTACATTAGGGTTAAGATATAACTCCAGTTCTACGAGTATGTGCCACAATGGACCACCCATTGGCTCCACAAATTGTGAATTAGGGTTTATAAATGAATACTTTATGTAATTTATGCTCTTGAATCACATTTTTATCCATTAATTATTTCATATTTACTTGCAAATTTTTGTTTTCAGCCATTTGAGACTTCGAATCTGTGTCAAGTTACTGTAACAGGATGTAATAGTGCCCTTGGGCAAGGCAGTGTGCCCCTGTGCTTTAATTACACTGTCCTGATTACAGTTCCCAACATGTTTTTACTGCACTAATAAACATGATTGATCACAAAATCCATTTCAAAATGACGAACAATTAAAACTACACTGCCAGTTTCTTTTTTGTTTCCCTTCATGTGTACTGAACACATTGGGTTTCAGTCCGTTTCTATGCTTTGTCCACATCCTGCACCAAGTGTTTACAGGAGCTGGTGAAAATCTGCTCAGAGTCAGGGCCTCTGCAGGACAACGAATGGATGAGATGCTTAAAAGCCAGACAGGTCATTTTTATTATCATTTAAATGTGCCTGAGCTTTTAGAAATGACATAATAACACCTGTGAGCAGCCACTCATACAAAATAAATCCCTCATTCAAAACTATTCACTCACTACAATATAGTTTTGAGGGCTGGCAAATGTGAGCATCCTGCCAGTGAAAGCAACTGACCCTCCCCACTCCCCACGTATTTGTGCGACAGTCTCAGGCTGATGTATCCATGCCAGCGCTTTATCGCTCAGACTTTCTCCAGGGGACCCTTTCTTTCTTCCCTGGCAGCCCTCTGATGGAGCACAAGCCCACTCCTCGATTCACTGAAAAACAACAGAAAAAGGATGCAGTGCATGTTTTTTTTTTTTTGTAAATGGACTCCTACTTACCTGAGATGCCGCTGGTGGGCGATTTAGCTGCCAGGCTGTCTTGGCTGCTTGTTCTCCACCAGTCTGGCTGCTTGTTAAGCTCAACACCAGGCTAGGTGTTTAACAAGCTAACATTTTACAGATGGAGTTGGCCACACAGCAGTCTTGGCATGCATTGGCTCATTTCAGTCAAATTATCTCAGAAAACAAGGACCCCTTTCCAGGAGCTGGCCCTTGTACGTGCACATTAAGGTTTGTGTTTTCCAGTAATGGGTTACATTTACTCTCATTACTGATTTTTGAGTGTATGTTCTTTTTCTAGCATTCCAAACATTGCATTTATTTAAGTATTGTTACACAGTTAAAGCAATAGTAAATAACAAAGTTATTATAAACCTGGAATGAAAAGAAAATGGAGCAGAGATAAAGACGTCTGGTCAGGTTCGCTGGAAACTATCCAAAATGCATAATAATACAGAAAAATGAAAGTTGGCATCATTATGAGGAAGATTAGCAATACTTAGCTCAGTTTGTGTCTGTCTAATACTACCTGGTAGACGGTTAAAAAAGCCTGGGGAAGCTCCTGTGAACTGCCCTTTAACAGAGGAGGGGGGGTTAACCAGACCTACATTTCTACATTTGCCAGACTAAAAGTCCTCTGTTAAAGCATAAATCTCACCTTTTATGTGGCTTGTTCAAATCTTTTTCACCTCATTTAGGTACACCAAGCAGCAATGGACGCACTACTGACTCTGACAAATCACACAAAGGTTAGATTTATGCTTTACCGGAAGACTTACACAATATATTTTACTATTATATGAAAGGAAAGACTAAGGATGAAGACCATCTCAGTGCACTAAAATAAGAAAGCTTTTTTCACTGCAGACTTTAGGTGAGATGACCTAAGCCTGGACAGAATTCATCTCCGTCAATCTCTGCACAATGCATGCTGGGTAGATTTCTGTGACTTGATCCTGACTTGCTCTGACATCATGCAAACGTAAGCAAGGACATCCTCACAAGATCACAGCCGCCGGTCTTGGAGCTCCAGTTGCTCTCCAACAACTACACAGCCTCAGGGTATGATGGGAAACGCAGGGCAAGTATGTGGCAACATAAGAACTTCTGCTAAGTGGGATGTTAAGGATTATTGACTTAACATCTTTACAGATATGAAGCCCTGACAGCGTAAATATCTGACACATCAGTAATAAAAGTTATTTTTATGTTGCTGTTTTTTTTAATGTGTTGAAATGATTTATGCAGTTTGAGATGGACAGGTTGCCGCAGCTGATTTATATACAGTGAGAAACTGATATGAGGCTGATTTTCATGAGCACTGGGAGGATGTGAGTGTTTCTGTGCAGACTGAAGGCTGCTGGAAACTATCCAACTTGACTGCAGCTCTTTGTGTCCGCTCCCTGCTGCTGCTGCTCTGGACCACTTTCCAGGCGAAGTGCTGTTCTTCTCAAACCAGCCTATTGTGACTTGCAGAGTTGTGAGAGTTACTGTTACAGCTACTTCTTTCAAAATGAGTCATATTACTTCTGCCTCGATTTCTAACTGTGCAGACAAATTCTTAGGTTTAAAGCCATGGCCTTTTGGATGGAGGAGTGCCTTGGTCAGTGGTGCCACTATTCCGATTAGCTTTGTAGAAGCATATTGTTTTACTATGCCTTGATGTGGATAAAGTTCTCAACTTCATGCATAAACTACACTTCACCAGTATATCCTTGTCTTGATCTTGAGAAGAGAAAAATAATGTCCATATTTCCTGGATGGCAAGCTCACATTGCCCAATCTGTCAGCCATTGTGTGGGCTAATTCTGATTGACTGATTCACCTTGCGCCACTGTGAGGTCAAGTGATTTCATCATGCACATAAATTGGGGGAATAGGCTGCAGTTTTCAGCTACTGTCTGCAGTTTTCCATTAATATTGCCATGCAGGACCAAAGTTACAAGCCCATTTAAATTTCTGTATTTATTCCTGCCTTGTTTAACTTAGAAAGGTTATTAGTTACATTACTGCCTAAAGTAATGGAATTACAGCAAAGCATGTGATAGCTGCATTCAGTGCTGTTCTGTTATGGTGCATGTTGAGACTGAGGCTCACTGGGAGACATAATGGAACTGAGATCTGAGAATATTATTATTCCCACCTGTGTTTTTTTCTGCTGTGACAAGTCAAAAAGGGTCAACACTTTGGTAAAGGTATAAAAGAAAAGTTACTTCTGCCTTACCTGATCACTGTCGGGATGCACTGCTCTGTAGTCACTGTAGGGTGCCCAAATCAAACACACCCAACAGGTGCATGCTGGGTACAAGCTGTGTTAGACTGCTGAGCTCCATGTCTGCAAACTTGGAGTAACAGTGATACTGGGAGGCTGTTTATATTTTGTAGTGAGAATGAACCGGCAGAGAAGCTGAATGCAGAACAAATCTTCATGGAGCCCAGTGCTGCACAGAGTGATGTTAATACAGATGAGTAAAACAGCAACAGTTGTTGTGTTATTGGCTGCAGATGCTGTTTCCGTCCAAGTTTGTGCCCTGCTTCAATATAAAGGTGGTAGTGCACCACCTGCCTGGACAGGAAATGGTTAAAAACTTTATTCTTCAGTGGATATTAAAGATGCTTCCACTGTTTTTCAAACATTTATGGTTAATTTACATCTAAACTGGGACTGTGGAGTTTACATTGTTCACTCATCCAGAAGTACCAGGTTTGTTTGATTTACAGTAAGTAACTTATTATAGCAACAGAAGTTTATGGAAATCTGCTTAGTGTTGGTTATTTATTTTTAATTTTCTGATGATTAATTTTCTGGTTGATTCTAGTAAGGCTACAGGAAGGTTATATATTTTATCAACAGGTAATCAGTTGTTATTACATGCTGCAGTCTGTCTGCAGCCCAACAACCAACAGAATATTCTCTAGATTATGTGGCAAATAAAAATAAAGTTAATATCATTTGGGTCTTATAATAATAGTAATAATGGCAACAGCATTTTGCACATGTGTCTGATCCTTGCCTGTCGCCTCCACAGCAACACACTGCTCAGAGCAGAAGAATAGGAGTCAAGCAAGGTTGTTGATTGTGATTAGCCTTGAGTTTAAATAACAGAGAAAGAAGTATATTGCCATATATCGTTATGCGACAATGCCAATAGGAAGAAGAGTAGTTCAGTGGTCAGATGTGGATGTTAATTCAGCCATAAATCAACCAGCCAGCAGTTATTTTACTCAGACGGTGGACTTACAGCAGCCTACTGGACGATATGCTAAGCCGCTGTGACATATTTCCTCAGATGACTGCTGTCTTACAGGCCCTGCATGTCAGCCTACATGACAAACAGTACAGTGATTTGTCTTTTCTCAGCTGCAAATCAGATAAATCAGAGCATCAGTGGGGACAGAATGAAATTTTACTGACACGCTATTGATGTAATTGGACTCTATCAGTGCAGTCATAGCAGGTAAACTGTTCTTGCTTCTGCAGGTGTGTGTCTGTCAGTATGTGTGTTTTTTTTGGCCACTGTGGCTGTTTGTTACAGTGTTTTGTGCAGAGGTCTAGTTGATTTTTAACTATTTTTACTGCAAGCATTGCTTTGTTTGTATCAGTGTGTATGGGTTCAATTTACAGTTGGAGTGGCTTGTATTTTTGGTATCATTTCTTTACCTTTCAGCATGTTGTAATTCAAATGGTCTGAGATGAAATTTGACTTCTGGTTGTATTTTAAGGCTTTGGACAATTCAGCCAATAATAGGAGACTTTGGCCAATCACAGCATTTTATTTTATTTTTTTTACCAAGATTGGGTTGGAGAGTATAAAGAGCAACGAAGTCGTGGGCACAAGTAGGTAGTGGTGATGCAATGCGCTAAATAGAGGCCTTTCACTCAAGGGAGTGGGGGTTGAATTCTGTGTATAACCACTAGTGAACTTATTTTGTCCTAATTTGACTATTGTTGCTAATTAAAAACAGAGGATTGTATTTCCAAAATCTGGTGTCTTTTTTGTTCTTTTGCCTTTTCCAGATTCCTGCCTTCTGCAGCTTTAATGGTGCTGCAGATGTGTGTGCGATTATCAAGGAATGCCTGTTGCTGCCCTCCATCAGATGTTATGAGTTCATTTTGAGTTTATTTGCTGCCAGTGGTTTAAGAAGTAGACCAACATTATGGCTCTATGGAGGTGCGCCCACCTGGTTCTCTGTATGCCTACCCACAATATGATTTCTGGTCTTCAGAGATGGAATTTATTGTCGGTTGGGATGTAAGGGCTCTGTGCGGATTTCATAGGCCCACAGGCACTTTTATTTCACTGAACTGCTTTAATGTAACAATGTTTTTACTCTTTCCTTACGTGTTTTCTTTGCTTTTTGCTTGCATGCAGTTCTCTCATTCGTTGTTTGGTATCTCACAGACATCACCGTGACATGTGAAGAAATAATTATAATATGTAGGGAAAAATTAAGTGACGACTCTTCTCTTATACAGTTGCACATTTAATGAAGATAGCAAAACACAATAAATCATTTTAATTACACCACTGAAGAAAATTCATTTCATTTCCATTTCCTTCAAATTAGTTTTATTTATGTGGTACCAATTCACAACATAAGTCATCTCAAGGCAATTCACATTGTATAGTGAAGAGCTTATAGGGTGAAACCCATCAAAGATTGTCTTTAAGTAGCTCCTTTGTGATAGTGGGAAGAAAAAATCCTCATTAACTACTGTATCCTGTTCTACATACCCAATATGGCAGATGGTGCCATGCAACTGAAAGTCATCACGGGAGGTAGTGGAAAGAGTGTCCAAACAGACCATTAGTGGCATTTTTTATAGTGGATTTTTGACATCTTAGTTCAAAATCCTATTCATTGCAAATAGTCATAAAAATATCAAAAGTCATTACTCTAGACAGTCTCTAAACAGTAATTTAGTGAACCTATTCTCACAGTGTAATTAAATGCAAAGTTGCAGAAACTGAATGAAATTGACTTCTACATGAGTTTAAGATTCCAAGTCATGTCAACATGCCTGGACAAATTCAAACAGTTAAGGTAGTGTGTTTGAGGACTTGTATGTTGAACCAATATGATGCAAAGGATTTCAAGATGCCATTTCACAATCCAATAGGGCATTTGTTCAAATACAGAACTGCAATAA
>OMNN01049986.1:1752-14046 GCA_900302755.1 Chromis chromis
ATTTTGTGTCATTAATCAGAATATGCAAAGTAAATAAAGTTATATAAATCAATAAATGTACAGTTAAAATTTGAATTATAGTGTAGTAAAAGTAGAAGGTATCAGAAAATGAAAATAACCCAGCAAGGTGCAAGTATCCAAAACTTTTCCCATAGACACAGTGTTTGAGTAAATGCACTTTGTAAATGCATTTATATAACTAGGTCTGAGGCAGTGGTAAAGTAACTGAGCATGGTTTGGCTCTTGAATGACGTTGAGGGAACCGCTTCATCATGTAAGTGCAGAAATGTATTACATTTTTGTTTAGTCGCTGTTATCTATGTGTTTTATGAGTGGTGGAAAACTATCTGTTGACATGTTGATTTAGAATTTTTCACTTTCACTTGAAGTGGGTACTTTTTTAAAATCCTGGCCAGATGTGGGGACCTACAGTGCTCTACCATAATGGCTAGATGGTAGTAAAACACAGCTGTCAGTGACCAAAAGCAGTTAACAGTTGGTTAATCAGTCAGTAGCTACAATAACCAACCAACCAACCAACTCAACTGATGTAGTCATTAAACCAGTTACCTTCCACTTACCCCACCCTTCAAAGTATCAAAAGTCAACTTGATGACATCTTTTTAACATGGGCTATGTTGCTTTAAAAAAAAATCATTATATTCTAACATGTTCTCATTTTGTATGTCATCTAAAAGCATTATAGTAGATCAATACCTGGGTTTCTAGCTTAAGAAAAGCATTACAAACAGTAGTAGCTAGCTTGATTTCTGTGGAAAATAAAAATTACACTGGCTTGCTTGTATTTTGATCAAAATTTCACACTTACAGATTTGAAAAAGGCACGTGTTTCTAAAATAATCATAAGCAGTCACATTATGTTGTAGTTACTTACTTTATTTACTTTAAAAATAGTTGGTTACATTGTGATTCGTGTGTAATAAAATATAATAGAATGCAGGGAATTATATGTCTGAAGATAAAACTTTTCTGGGAAAAGAATAATACAAATGTATAGATCTACAATAAACCCTCCTCCACTTATGCTTGTAGACCTCAGTTATAAATTTCCCCTGGCTTCAGTGCTGAGTATGAGAGACCAAAATAGCAAAACTGCTGGTGAAACAGCTAAACCAAATCAAGATCAATACTGATAGCATCAAACAGTCCTTTGGAGTAGAGTCGAAGGGCCTCACACTGCTCAAGTGGCCTCTTTGAAAAGACTTAAATTGAAGCTGTTTTAAAGTGTCAGTTACAAAAGCAAAATTTTGCAGCAAAATCAAGTCATTTAAATGGGTTAGTTGCTTTGGGCCGAAGGAAATTCAGCTGTGACGAATACGGAAATGCTTCTGGTGACCACAGCAACAGTTCTGACCTTTCAGCCAATAGAGTGCTGAAGCATGCAAAATGAAGGGAGCCATCATAGCTCATTAGCTGTGTTGCACCATACTTATCTCTGTCTGCAGATCATCCATCTTACACTTCAGCAGAGGAGAATAAGACACATATGTCTTTTGAACATATTGTGTGCTTTTTAAAGGGTTGAATTGATCAATTTAGTAAATGGTAAAGGCTGTAATTTAGGACAGACCTTAAGCAGCAGGACTGAACCAGGGTTTAAACTGTTAGTGGTTGAATTGGTGAATTCATTCAGTCCTTCTTATGTGACATTTTGGATGGCCTCACATGTTTTACACAGTGAACATTGAACTGAGGCTTGACTTTAAGAAACTGTACTGCAGATCAAATGTCAGTTCTGATCTCTGTCAGAAAAATCACAATTACATATTTTCTGCAAGATGTTCAGCTCTGATTTTACTGCGTTTTTGTAGCTCTGCATGAATACATCATTATCATAAATGCTGCCATTTTGAATTTTGACAAGCCAGTCACATACAGTGTACAATATAACAATGAGCACACCTCTGTACAATGTCACATATTGCATAGTCTTAGAATAATTCTATAATTCTGAAATATTCGAACATGATTGAAATAAAACAAGCTTATCTACACTGAAAGTACAACCCCCAAATATAACTTCCTTTAAACCAAAGTCAGTTCACTTGTGACCCCCGAAACAGAAATGATTATACATCTAATGTCCAACTCAAACTAAGTGCATGAATGAGGTTATTAGAGAATCCGTGAGCTACACAGTGTTCTCGATTTTAGCTGGGAGTTGCGTCTAATGCAGCATGGCTCCACATGGTAAGGAACTGCCTGAAACCAGATTGTGAGACCTCATAAAGCTGAGAGAGGCTACAGGAGCATCAGGCTACTTAACATAAACCAAAACACAGTTGCTGCACTGATTATGAGGTGTAAGAATTCAGAGCTCAATGGAAAGCCTCAGAAAAATGACTCCTCGCATAATTAAAAAAAAACTTCAGGCCCTCAGTTTCTCTGCTTTCCTGATTATCAACATTAAAATGAAATGTATATTTACAGTGCATACTACACTGCAGAGCTTTTCAGACCCCCAGACCTCACATCTGTATTTACATCTAAAGCAGCCCTGCGCATCACTGTCTTTTAAACACTCTTTAGGCACACTTTTGGTGCTCACACATCTAAAAGTCAGCTCCTATACTGTAGAGCATTCTGTTCTGTGTGTGTGTGTGTGTGTGTGTGTGTGTGTGTGTGTGTGTGTGTGTGTGTGTGTGTTGATTTGCTGGGGTTCTGGTGCTTCACTTCCATGTTCAACAGCATGTTTGCGTGTCTCAGCTCAGAGCGTCTCTCAGCCTAATCCGTCCTTATCTCCCAGTGCGACAACACAACAAGAGGATCTTTAAAGAAGACATTTCTCTTTTTCACAGTGCCGAGCTGCTCTAGTGATACTGTTTTAGTGCTGACTGCTTGTGCTTATGTGTTTGTGTGTGTGTGTGAGTGTGTGCTAGGTCTTTTCTCTTGCTACAGATTAATTTCATTTGAGCGCATATGAGTGCCTTTATTCTGTTAGGAACGAGTGTGTATGTGTTTAAGGCCCGAGCCTGTGCACGGCAGCGAGAACGTGAATGCTGTTGTCATTCCAAAGCTCCTCCAACATCAAACTCAGACTAAAGGTTGTCTGCAAGTCTTGACATTAGATAAATGCCTGGTCTGGTTGTACACACAGCTGTACCAATTCTCCAATAGGTCTCTCTCTCTCTTTCTATATCTCTGTCTCTCTCTCTCTCCATCCTGCCTGATCTAATGACTCATAGGAATGCATCGAGCCGCTTGTCAGAGATCAATCATCTTCCTCAGGTCGTTCTACCGATTGTTTGAGTAGTGGGCCATTAGAGAGGAACTGTTTGGAGGTGTTTTGTGAACCTAAGTGGCTCCAAAGGTCAGGCGGAGAGAGAGACAGAGGCAAGGAGTGAGGGAGAAACAGACAAAAAAAAAGTATGTCAATGTGTGTGTGGCCGCTGCAGACGGGAGGAGAGGCAGCAGACAGGTAGAGGTATGGAGGTAGAAAGACAGGCCTTGTCAGCCCTGTTGCGTGACTCTGCTGCCCTTTGTTAGTATGAATCCTTAAACAGCTCACCACAAGTACAGAGCCCGAGATTAATAATTCCCACGCACTGCCTGACATCCATTCCTGATCTGAAATATGCATGGCGGAGAAAAGAAGAGAGACGAGAGGATGAGGAGGAGAGGGGGAGAAAGGGGAGAGACCAAAAGGCCCCGCTAGATGGTGGCTGCTGAGCCTTTTGGAGGAGCGATAGATTCTGTTTTATGTGGCCTGTCAATAGTGCCTAATGAGGAAACCCACCTGTGATTTGCGTTGTGCAGTGAGCAAAAACCCCTGGCCGTAAACTGCGAACATGAGGTGCTATCAACTTTTCAAAGGTCCTGCCTCCTGAAACAGCCACATCTTGTCTTTTGAAATGAAGTTGTGAGATGGTGCAATTTAAAGTTGTTCAGTGACTGGATAGAAGATGTTTCTTTTTTCTTTATTTCTGAAAGAGCTTCATTGTGTATGATTGCGTGTTTGTGTGCGTGCGTGCGTGTTTGTGTGTGTGACACCGTCTGTTCTTTGAAAAGGAATGGATTGGGATTTTCGGCAGAAACAACAATTGATGATTAAAAGGTTTTATTGCCAAGCTTTCTGCAGAGTTACAATCATAATGCTGAGGTCATTTGAACAGGCTGAAACTTTGCCGCTCAGCCGTGAGTGGCTGCAGAACGTAAAATGCTGTGGCATCTCATTTTAAAACAGAAGAGGTGAGCAGAGTTGACACCAGATATGAAACCTGAATTTCTGTTGAGGTTTGGCTTTTAAACCTGCTGTCTTACAGTAATCTGACCGCTGTGGTTGAAGTTATGTTTATAAATGGAAGCTGATTTAAGGCGGTTGCAGCTCACCAGTAATTGGCAGTGTGGTGAAGACCTCTGTTGCAGACTCGTCTCCTATCAGAAAACACTTCATAGGAGAAAGCTGAATTAAAATCAGCTGTTTAGCAGCTAGTGTAAAGGCAGGTTTCTGTTATAGGGGTATGAATGTGATGAATAGTTTCAAGTTTCAAATGCAAAAGGGGAGACGGAGGAAAGGAGAGAAAAGAAAGTGCCAGTGTCTCCTGCTAATAAAAGTCTTCTGCAGCACATACTGGATGCGACAGCTATCAAACTGAAGGCCACAAATCCATCTTTTTTTGTGTGGAATATGATTGTTAAACAAAGGCCATGATAAATACACAGCCAGGCAATTATTGCATTTCCTTTGGCTGTTAGTTTATATTCCTAATGCTACTTTAATCTATGTTTTTGTTTGTTTATTCATTTCCCCCCCTTGTTTTTCATTTTTTTGGTTGTTCCTTCCCAGTTCTCACAAAGGGGGAGAGAAAAAGTAGGGCACTCACTTTGCGATTACCACTCAACCCCAGACTACTTCTTTATAAAGCACTGAATTATTTTGTTTTAAAAACAAACAAACGAAAAAACAACTTTCAACCGGGAAGAATAATTAATTGTTTTTTGATTACTTACGAATGGACCATGGGAATAGGCTTTTGTAAATATTTAAACAGATCCAGCATGACGCCATATTTCCATTCTGCCATTAATGTTTTTAAATTATTGTTAGAGTCATCTGGGTTTAATTTTCACTGTAGAAATGTATGAAGAGCACAAAGCACAAACGTAGACGTATGATTCTTTCTGTGTCAGTTCAGGTAAGAGTAGTGAAAGGAGACACAGAAGTGAAGCTGAACCTCTCCAGTGAACAGCAGCTCCACACAGCTTCATGTTCGGGTCCTGCATTTCCTCTGCTTCCCAGTGGGTGGCAGCAGCGAACGGGAAGCCCTAACAGAAGGCTGCCACTTAGTGATTATAATTTATGATCCATTTCCATTATAGGTGGGGTGTGCAGAGACAGTTACAGTAATAATTATCTGGACTGAAGTGTTTCCAAGGCAACCAACATACCCACCACCCCCCTTAAATGGAGACAGGGGATGTGTTTTGGTGTGTCTGCATGTGTGTGCATTGCTTGACATGGTGAGATGACGGAGCCATGGGACCTTGCTACTAACTTAGCTTTGCTCTTAGCTACACACAAGCACGCACTGACTTTCAATTGTTTTTTCCTGCGGCCTGCCGGTCCACACTTATGTAATAACTGACTTAAAAACCTGCTTGTTTAAGATCACAGTCAATAGTTTGTAATATTATTTGATCCTCTAGTTACTTAACTGAGTGAATTTTCGAAAGTGATTTTGAAGTACAGTTAGATCTTACCTTTTTATTTCAATATTTGTAATATGTGTAAAACAATCACCCCGCCTGCATGTTTTGTGGAAAGGTCTACGCCTGATTAAATAAAAAAGATTTTTGTTATTTCCTTAATAGTGCCTGAAACTTCCATTAAACTTTCTATTTCTCACAAAAAAATAAAAAAAAATGTATTCCCTTGAAAGTGTCACACACAATTACCAATTACTAAACCACTGCTTAACACAGGGAAGCAAGTAGAGGGCACATTGATTATGTGTTATAATTCTAGTTCTATGAATACAGGCAGAGCCCTCTAAAAGGAATCTATGGGATTAACCTTTCATCCTTGTGCCTACCATGCACGAAGAAATTTGCATAATGTATACTCAGCCAGCCAACCCGGAATAAACCTGTGAATATGAGCCCATAAAAGGGGTCGTTTACCAACCATTGCATCCACTGAAGTTAGGATAACAGGATTGAGCAGAATTAAAGGGCTACGTTTGTGCTCATACAACTACAATCATGAAGCCCTTTTCAGACATGGAATATGCAACGTTGCCGAACCCATCTATCTGTTAAAGTCATGACTTTTTGGTATTCAGACATGAAACGACATTTAGTATGGAAAGAGATACAAATGCTTGATATTTTGTGCCTGGTGTGTGAGTGGAGGCAGTGAGGGATTAGAGAGAGAGAGAGAGATAATGTGCCTAATGTAATTAATGGTGTCTCTCTCTCTCTCTATATATATATTCTTGTGTTCTATCTATTGGCAATAACTTAACATGGTGAACCTTGCCTGTACTGTTATGGTTAAAACATATAAGACAGTAAAGTTGCGTATCACTTATGCAGTCAGTGTTTAGTTGCCTTATTGTTAAAGCAGCCACTGATGTGGTCAAAGTTACACAGAACCTGTTCCCGTGTTCTTACGTTGCTTTAATCATTACATTAAGTTAGTATTGATTCAGTAAGTTTCAAGTTTATGCTGAGAGTGACCAAGATTAGACTGATGAAAGCAGGTTTGTGCGCTACTAATGTCTTTTTAATTTACAGCAAGAGATTAACATGTTTACTGCCTGTGGTGGGTGCACCTTTGCTCCTTTTTTGTTTTTGCCAAGCCTTTCATAGCCAGATCATTCTCCACAGCACTGTGTCAGTGCTGGAGAATAGTCTAGCTACACCTAATCATTCTGCTATAGGATGAACAAAACACTCCACACCAATCACAATTGCCTTGGATGGTCTTAAGCCTAGGGTACAGTGAGGGTGCAACATGCAAAATAGCTTTGGTGGAACATATAATTTAAATGACTAGTTTGCCAAAAGAATGAATCTGAATGCAAAATATAAAACTTTGGCAAAACTTGCCATTTTGTAGGTTACTGCTTGGAGGTTTGTGTTGTTTCCTATAGTGAAGAGGATTAAAAACTGTAATAGGCACATAGTGGAAGAAGAGGGGGAAGCAGAAATGGCGGGTTATACCCAAAGTATACATACTGTGAGTCAGACTAGTTCTTGCCTAGTTCACCAAAGACTATTAAAGTTCCTCTCCAGTCATTGATTAACTCCCCAAAAGCTAATCTGTGTGTATCAACGTTACATATTTTGGAGTTTTTTCCATGGCAGTAATCCCTCCCTGCCTTCCATGGCTCACATGTAAGTCTTCACTGTTGCTTCCTCTAGAAACTTTGAGAAACTCCCCTTTCATCCTATTACTCTTCATATTATGCCGCAGTACTATACAGGGGATTTCCTCATGTTGAGTCAAAATCTTGCAGTTTGGTTAAACTACTGACTGGAGGGCCTGGTTGGTACTTGTTTTAGTTCCTGGGGTAACCTACTTGATTCAACAACATACTGTGTGTATATATATAATAAAGAGAAGACTCAACGGAAGCCCAAAAATTACCATCAGAAAATAAATAAAATCACCAAAATGTCAAGGTATATTAAGCAGATAAAGACAATAAGAACAACAACTTAATGTCCTAGTTTATAAGGAACCCATAACTAGATTTATAATAACTAGGACCTGATACTTCTGCAAAAACTTTTCAACCATTGTGATGTCTTACCAGACTGACAACTGACACTAAATTACATTTTAAAATTAACAAAATGTATAACCAGAGCCCTGTATGACAGAATACATGAAGTGATTCCGTCCATAACTCATTCAAACTAAACTGGATTAATTTAAGGAAGACAGTCATCATGTCATACATACAGATTGTTAAATGCCGTCTATCACTTGTCTCTCCAGAAAACAAATCCTCATTGTCTCCCTGGACACAGAGGGGCACAAACTGGAGACAGTCATTTATAAATGAGATGAATATTCCATATATCTCACCTTTAACCACCGCTATGTTAAACGTTCACACTGCACAGGGGGACAAGACAAAGGTGCCCACTCTCTCCTGTTCTATTCACCATTTTCCCTGAACCTTTAGCAGGAGCCATCCATCAAAACATAAATATCAAAAGAAACACTTAGTAAATAACATGCCAGGGACTGGACATCAAATTCATCAAATAATTTTCCCCCTCAAATTTCTAACCTCAGTGTTAACTGGATTGAATCTTCACGCTGCCTTAACAGTTGGACAGCTTTGGACAGCTTGGACACCATTTATCCCACTGATTACATCACATATTTGGACATCCACATTCCCACCAGGCAGTTCAAATTGTTTAGTCATGACTTCACTCCCCTATTCAAAGTAATAACTGATGACCTCCAGTGCTGGATGAACTTACCATTATCAATTATTTCCACACCTGGTCCGGAAGTGTGTCATCTGAAGACCCTTTCTAGAATGGCTACAAGTTAAATGATTTGTCCATTTAAAAAAAAAAGACCCAGACCATCATTATAGACAACAGCAATAATTGAATCAAAAATCCGATATGAAAACATGTTTACAAGCACAAAAATGGGGACAATGCATATCCACTATTTCTAAGGCTGACTTCTGGAAAAGCATCTTTTTCAAAACTTCAGTATATAAAAAATAATCCAACTTCACTCTATAGACGTTCCTATGTTCATCCCTACACATACATGCACACATTTTCATCACAGTGACAAGTATTTCAAGAATTTCTCTACATGACTCTACATCTGTACTAATGTACCAACCCTGTTTTGTAAAGTAAAGTTGCTTTTTACAGCGAGGGCAGCGGTTTCCAGTGTTTCAGGCTTTTCCTCACATTTCTGCTCAAAAATAGTTCCAGAATGAAAACTGCAGAGTTCAAAAGCCTCAGTTTGCATGTTTTTAGTCAGCAACAGTGCACACATAGAATTCTGCAAGATCACAAATCCACTTCCATGTCTTTTGCTTCTTTTACTTCTCCGTCATATTTCTATTACACTTCCTTTAACACACAGTACGTCATGTTAAAGCACCTGGACACGTCATCAGTGATGTTTCCTGGGTTGACTGGGTGTTTCAGGGCTTTTAAGATCACACACCTGCCTTATGTGACCCAGCTGGCAGTTGACAGGCAAATCTGAAATGCATAGATTAACGTCTGAATCTTACAACACTGTTTAATGATTTTTTTACACCTACTAATGTCCTGTTTGTTGCTCACTGGTGCTTGCATTTCTCAGACTATTTCCTTTTACTTTGACACCATGGCAAAAACGATAAGTGCTTCTTTAAATTGGTAGTGATATGTGCATTTACGCTTCCATCATAGCAGGAGTAACTTCATGAACAGAGGATCTGATGGTATATAATGTACTTTTTTCAGGTCAGCTGTTCCACTCAGATTTCAAGTTTGTATGGTGGAATATTGGGTATTAAACCTTCTCTGAATAAATGAGTCATCAGTGCTCTCCAGAACTTTTTTTTCATTCAAATAAGCCTGCCATTACACACAAAATTACATTTCAGGGGTTTATTTGTGATATGGAGGTGAACTTTTAGGTTCAGTTCACCCCTTTTTTCTCCAATACCACCTTGTGTCTCTCCACTCAGAAAACTTTAAGTTTATTCATCCAGGTGAAGAACAGTCTCTGAAATGTTGCTCTACACTGTACAGATATACAAGGACCACAAATACCACAAGTTCACCTCTGTCTCCTGCTAACTCTGTCACTGCCGAATAATCATTCCAGCAAACTCACACTTGCCTCAGCTGTTTTTGTGTTTTCTGACTACTTCACCGCCGGTTATTGGCCCCAACATGGATAAACAATGTTCCTGGGTTTCCTGTTTCTCCTTAGTTCTAGTACTTAAGATGGGAAGCTCTGCCCCAGGTAGACAGTAAAGATTGGTTGGTGATGTTAACATTATGTGTCATGTAGTTTCCTCTTACTAGCATTCATGAATTTACCATGGGCCAGGGCGGCTGTGGCTCAGGTGGTAGAGCGGGTTGTCCACTGATGGGAAGGTTGGCGGTTCGATCCTCGGCCCCTCCACATGTCGAAGTGTCCTTAGGCAAGACACTGAACCCGAAGTTGCTCCCAATGGCATATTAGCGCCTTGCTTGGCAGCTCTGTCGCCATTGGTGTGTGAATGTGTGAATGCGAAACACATTGTAAAACGCCTTGGGTACCGCTAAGGTACAAAAAGGCGCTATATAAGTGCAGACCATTTAGCATTTTATTTACCATAGCAGTGGAGGTGGATGAGGCTCATAGGCTATCAAGACTACCAATGGGGCTGATGAGGGTTGATTTGTAGTGGTATGTGGTATGGTTGTTACCCCAAGGCTAATAATTCAATATCTGAGCTACAGCAATGTGACCAGCAGCAAACCTTCCTCTTCTTATTCTTGTCCACCTGAACTGTCTGATGGCAACAGGAAGAAAGTGTGGAACCCATCGCTGTCATTGATGGCTTTCACTCTGTGACACACATATCACTACCCCCCCTCCCATCCCCTCAGTTCCTTACTAGGGCTGTTAGCTTGTCCAGCTTATCATCTGGTGATCTCATGTCCTCAATGGTCCCATTATGATAGAAGGGAGATACAGCTTATATTGGTTTCCTGTTCTCCATTAGCCTCTGTTGGCTGGACACATCTCTTTTCCCCTCAACACTTCAAGAGAAGGACATACAGAGGATGCAGAGTATGAATGATTTCTGTTGGGATGTCCATTGTTGCTTTAAAACTTTTTTTTGGAGGATAACGCATGCATGTAAGAAAATTACAAAACATGGTGGAGACTTACTGTTTTTTAAACCAAATAATGAAGTGAATCCTGGTAGATGGGGGACTTTTTAAGGTTGGATAAGGATTATTGTCTATAAAAAATATAACCTTAGAAAGAATTTAAGAACGGATACATAATTAGGTTTGTTTTTAGTTATTTATATAAATTAACTGCATGAACGTGAACAAATTTTACAGTCTTCTTATGAAAATTATGAAATGATTGTGTAGTTGACTTCATGCTAACATACAGTAGTTGTGTGTGTGTTATCACTGTGAGAATTTATATGATCTGATCAGGATGCTAATCATCGTGCAAAGCCTGCATTAGATTACTGTATATATTATATTATTCCATTTTATTATATATATTGTATTTGGAGGTTTAGGGCTGAGCAGGGCTATAAAGCCTCCTGAACAGATTGTGTTGAAACTGGAAGTGGGTGACATAAACACTGCCAGCAGGGGTGAGCTAGTAACAGGATCAATGGCCACAGGCAACTCTGGGTTAATGCCCCCCTGGCCAGACCCTCCTCCTCTCTCTCTTTCTTTCTTTTCTTCTGCCTCCCTTGTTCTCTTACAGTAACACACATATACACACACTTTTCTCTCCTTCTCCCACTCCGTCCATCCCCCATCCCCAGGTGTGTGTGTCACTGATGGAGGCTCTTGGCTGATGTGGCACCATTGGGCATGCAGATGGATGCTAGTCAACACACCCCAATGAGAGAATGTTGGCACATGTAAACGGACAAACCAGTGCAAAAGCATGCATGCACATACACACACACACACACATACACAAAAACCCATGCACACCTATGCATATGTAAAATAGTGGTATATACCAATATGTGCATGCATGTAAAAAACATGCCCAAATAAAAACAGTGATATGATACTTTATGGATTGATGACAGTTGGACTTCATAGGACTGGCACTGATACTGATGTTGTCAGTAGTTGGTGTTTGTTAATTACTTCGCTGTTTTAATTATTACACTCTATCCTTAATGACTGCTGCGTGAAGCTGTTTGAACACTGACGTTGCTGTTCATCTTTGAAATCAGAGTCAGTTTGATTTCCAGTAAGATTAGGATATTAGCACATGTCATGCACCAGTACTGACCTTAGCTAAGTGCGTTTAATGCCCACTAAATGCTGGGGCACATTTGAATTTTACACTATGTAAAAAAAAGTCAAAAAGTTTTTCCAGTTTATGCAGCTAAGCCCGATTTTTGCGATGTAGTGAATTAGTGCCTATTGCATCCACTTTTTTTGTTGGTTTGCTGCAGTGTTTCATCATTTATTTAGCTGTGTTTTAGCATATGCATACCAAGAGAATGTTTCTAGGTATGTGTTGTGAGCAGGCCCAGATGTTAGTCACATACATACTTCCGGTGAAGTACACGTTTATGGTTAGTT
>OMNN01049998.1:12207-25038 GCA_900302755.1 Chromis chromis
CCTGTGTATGACATCACCTTGTTCTACCTGCATCCCGCCATCTTAAAATCAGTGAAGAAGAAAGAAAGTAGGCGTGTAATGACTTGAAAAATTCATGGTTCTGTACTAACCTCAGTTTTGGACTGAGAAGTACTTAACTGGTCATAATTCTCACTGTAACAACACTCAAATGCTGCATACAGTCAATCAAAAAAGACTAAACTGTTTATTACCGATACATATAATTAAAAAATCCATTAAAACAAGCGAGACATTTCCCTCATTAACTAAAAATAACGATTAAAGCCAGCAGTGATGTTTCAGATTTAAATACCGCACAGAGTAATGCTGCCTTTCTCTCTTTATGTCAGCACTGAGGTGCTGCCATCTTGTTTAAAATAAATAATTAAACTTTATTGGACTCGTCATTGGACAAAAGTGACAAGGGAGGAAGAGCTATTAAACTAAAACTCAATGTGTGTTAACAGGTCATACATGTTAAATAAAACTGGCACAGTATCAGCCCACATTTCAAGGCTAACCATGCTAGCATGCTATAGCCGATGCGCTGCCAAAACATTCTGGGTGGAACTTACACTCAATTTTCATTCCAGGAGCACAAATATGTCAACATAAATAGTCCTCTGACAGTAACTGTTTGGCTCACAGGCTGTACGGAACCAAGGAGATGTAATACTGAACCCAAGCATCAAGTGTTGGGTTTAAAAATGCAGTTCCTTGAATGTCCACTGGGCTGGCTCCAAAACCAAGTCAATCTCCATAACCTCAATGTTAAAATGCCCAGCTTTAAAGCCTGTTACAGCAAGTTAACATGAGACAAACGGGTATAAAAAAAAAACAGTGTTTGTCTCTACAGTGAATTTCCAACTTCAGCAGAAACGTGGATGTTCATGTAGGAACCCTTTACTTAAGTTAAATAGAGGACTGAGGAAAAACAATGTTTTCAGGACCTTTAAAATCACAAATTATCATGACTTTAAAAAAAAAAGAGAGAGAGAGAGCTACTGCCTCCAACCACAAAATGGTAATTTAGATAATTGCTGTCTGGAACAAACCCTATGATTGAAGGATGATTTCAACATAACCGACAGGATAAATCATCCCCTACCACGAGCTTCTCAGAGTGGAATAACACCAACAGCCCTGTGAGTGTGCTCAAAAATGCAGGTCATGGTGTTAATCAGTAACTATCGGCTATCAACACAAAGTGTACACCCTGGATACCTGGGACAGAAGTGATCTCACTGAGCTCAAAGTCTGCTGCATATAATCACTGGCTTACACTGGGTGAGCTTCCGCCTTTATTTAGAGTAATGGCACCAGAGCTAAAGTAAACCGGCCTTCTTCCTTGAAGGTAATATAATCGACTGATAAGGGAGGCCATCATTACGGTCCAAGGAAAACTATGAAGAATGAAAAATGGACTGCTGGTGAATGCAGTCATGCATGTCCACCAGACACACATTCATTTCTTTGAGCTCAGTGTCTGCCGTTGTGTGTGTGTGTGTGTGTGTGTGTCTACATGTGTGTGTCTGCGTCGTAGGGGAGCTGAGCAGTGGGGGATGGCACGGCGGCTAATTAAAAAGTCTGTCTTAATAAGTATTCATGGCTGCCTGTGTCTCTGTGAGCAGCTCATTCCCTCCAGTCTCCACCACACTGTCTGACGCAGCACACCCAGCATGGTTACTGGGAGACCAGGAATGAACGAGAGGAATTTAGGGTGTCAGCGTGCTCCACCCTCTACACCCACTGCTACTATCACACTCACTCATTCATTCACCCCCCTCTCTGACCATCTTTGACTGTCGTCCACTTTAAGGCCCCGTCCACACGAAGACGAGCCCAGGCCTAAACGCACAAACAGTTCATCAAACCCGTGTCTCATCCACACGAAGCATTTTGGGGTCTGAAAACGATCATTTCTGGAACTAGGTCCCAGAGTGGAAAGATCTGAAAACGCCGGTTAATTCAATTCAATTCAACTCAATTCAATTCAATTCAAAACACTTTATTTATCCCCGGGGGGCAATTTAAAAGCAGAGAAGAGCAGCAGTGTTAAGGACAACAAAAACAGACAACAGGACATAACAACAACAACGTATATCCACATACAGTGTGCGGCTCCGTTGTTGTTACGCTCTATCCGATCGTTTTCTGACACGCTTGCGTCATAGCTCCACCAAACTCAGAAAAGGACTACAACAATGGCGCCGTACAGTGTTGCGTGTGTACCGCTGAAGCTAGTCACCCTTTTATCGCTATTACAGCAAAATATGCCTGTTAAACGACTGATTGTGACACAAAATCTGAGGACTATCACTTTTGGCCTATTTGTTTTTAATCTATTATTGTTTTTAATCTATTTATTAGGGAACTCATGAACGTCAGAATTTTAATGTGTGAATGGATATGTGCTGTGTTTTATTGTTTCTGTACTGGCGCTCTCTCTGCAAACGAAGTTCCTAACGGATGAATAAAGTTTATTTGATTAATTTGATTTGAACTATTACCACTAGCAAAACACCCTCTCTGCTTGACATCCAACTGAATAATCAGGTGGTATACTCTTTGACAAACTGACAACTGGCCTCATATTGTAGTTGCTATTTACTTTTTAGGGTTTTTATTTAAGCTGGATGAGAAATAACTCCACTCTAATGTGGAAGAAGTGGAATTTCTCGTCGTAGCTGCATTTTTTTTTTACATCTCAAGAGAAACTTTTGATTGTTTTCTGCACGCAAGAAGTTCCAAATCAAAACTTCTGTTCTTTGTTTTACACCTACATCATTTAAACACGTGGTTAAAAGTTGAGGAATTTGAGTGAGTTCATCATCCAAACAGCTCCTAAATGTTGACGAAATTAGCCTCTCATTGAATTTTAGTGCAAACACTTTCTAAAGTTGGCTAACGCAGCCTTAAAGACGTCGCATTCAGTCACAGAATGACATCTTTGATGAAGTTATTGTCAGTTATGGCCCTTAAAAATCCCATATCGGCTCAGACAAACACCCCTTCCCTCAGTTCTTCCTCATGGCTGAACTTTCTTTTCTTCTGCTCTGACAGGCTGTTTGTGACAGGTGCAGAGTGTGTGTGTGCATGGAAATGTGTGTGTTTGGGTGTGTGAAAGGACTCCCTCCCATCATCCATCTCTTTCTCACACACACACACACACACACACAGGGACTCACAAACACAACACACTCCTGCTGTCCTTTCAAAGAGAACATAGAGGGGACAGAGTGTGTACAGAAACAGCAGGTTGATGGGATAATGCCCATCATCTGTTGCACCGTGTCATTTCTGCGCTGCCATAACCTGCTTTTGTAACGGTCCTGCACACACACACACACACACACACAGTCGCACACACACACACACACAAATGGCTGCACATACAATAGAAACACAATAAAAAATGAATTGAATGGAGTTAAATAGGAGGAAACCCAAGGTGGGAAACGCATAAAAGCGGGAGAAGCTGCAGAGAAAACAACACGTGCACACGCAAAAGGTGTGTGTGTGCATGTGAGCGTGCATGTGAGCGTGCACGCGTGGGAATACGTCAGCCCCGCTCGGGGATTGTCGTGCAGCTCAGCCCGCTCACAATAATCACTGGAATAAACTCCCTCCTCTGCTGTGAATGACCTAATCCAGATTTGATGGTCATTATATCAGGCCTGTTTCATTATGCTGTAAACATACAGCTCAGATAATCTTAATCTCTGTAATGCCACTGTAAACGAGAATAGCACTGCTGTCGCGCTCAAACCCACCTCTGCTTGTCCCGTTATTGTTTCCTGGCGACAATTCAAACTTTCGTGATTTGTTTTCTTGCATTTCAGGAACATTTCCCTCCCTTGAATCCTTGAAAACACACTTCTTTTTCCCCGAGTTACTGATATGAGCATCAGGTTGAATGTAGGTTACTAATCCCAGCGATTGAGCCTTTAATTAATTGCACAGTTTTGTAATAAGGCTGGGAGGATTAGCGTGTGGCCAGGTGGGCAGATTTAAACCTCACTGGGCCGGACACATGTTGAGACTGAGGGGAAGCCATCATCCCGAACAAAGAGGGATTTTTTATTTTTTTTATTCCGTGGATAAACTCCAAACGTCTGCGTACGAGCAACAAAAAAACGGTTCGAAACAGTGCGTTTATGCTCGAATGGAAGCTGCAACAAGCCACGAGCTGCTGCCAATTTTCCTCCAAAAGGGTTCCGCACAGGACCTTTATGGAAAACTGAAAGGCTCTACGTAGAACCAGGTCACCATGTTGGAGGTTTGAAAGGTTGTTAACTTTACAAAAATCACCAAAATGACACCATTTAACAGGAGCTAGAAACCTTAAAAACAGGCAGAAGTCTTCAACTTTCTTGAGTTCTTGAACTACATACTTTTTTTTGGACATATCCTGTTAAATACACCGTTTGCAGGAGCCAAATCCTGTAAAAAAAACAAAAAACTATGTGCTCCTCAATAAAAACAAGACCTCATAAGTGACTCAGCTCCGGAAAACAGTCACATGACACAAGTTTAAAGACATTTCGGCTGAACTGTAGGCAGTGTTTCCACAAATCTGAGAGAAAAAGACCAGAAAGATGGAGAATTGCTGAACAAAATAAAAGCAGCATGGCTCAAAAACAGTAAACAGAGGAGCAAGTTGTTGGACGATACATTCAGCATCTCACAGGAACTGATCTGTAGTGCTGTGTGTTCTTTCCCCCTGTATTTGAACATCTATGGACACCTTTTTTCAGGTTTTTTCCATTTTTGTTAAGTAAATAATGTTCTTTTTCATGCTTTATGGCATTCTAACTGTATAATGGACCCTTAAAAGCATCCTTACCTTCAGGTAGTGATGCACACAGAAGAATTTTCTTACCCAAATCATCCCGGAGCTCTTCTTTAGAGCTGCTGCGAGTTTCACGCTCATCCTGAGGAAGTTGTCCATCTGGTCTCCTAAAAAGAAAACAAACAGGACTCTTAGTTTCCACTTTGCACCTCGGTAAAATAAAGCTCTGTTATCTTACATGCTCTAAAATCTTCCAACACAGTTTCATCTATTGTCGCTGTTCAACCCTCTGAACTCCGAGCAGTTTGTTTATTTTGCTCCTGCCTCGTTTTTCCTCACTGTTGGCTAATTTTTCACTGCAACATAAAGTCCTGGACCTCTATGGAAACAGAACAACCATGAAGAAGGAGAGAATAAAACTAACACTGCAAAAAAAAGGTGACTACATGCTCTAAATATTTCCCTATTTACATTTTTAATTTGTTTACAGCTGCATGTCCTTTCTGCTCCGTGTAAACACATCCTGCAGTTCAGCTGAGAAGCCTCAGAATTTTAGTCACGTGACTGTTTTTCACAGCTGAGTCACTCATGGCTTCACAGTTGCACCAAAAAGCTCAGAATTTTTTGTTTTTTACAGAATCTGGTTCGAGCAAACCGATCATTTTTGGCGAATTTTTAAACGAGACATTTCGAATAAAGTGTAGAGTTTCCCGACTGAACAAGGCAACACTAGTGAGTAGTTGAAAATCAGTGGATTCTCTTTGTTTTTACAGGTTCCAACTCTGATAAATGGTGTATTTTTTCTCAATTTTTAAAAGATAGCATGCTTTTAAGACATGCTGGCAGGTTTTGGGGGTTAATAAAACTTAAAAATCCAGTTTCTAGCACCACAACAAGAAGCCACAGCAGCAGTAGCAGTCGTAGTATTCCTAACCCACCTAAACTCCCCCTCCTACTCTAGAAGGAGGGAAAACACACACACACCGTCAGTATCTCACACACACACACACACACTAACTGCCACACTGAACACATCCCGGCACATTTACCTGTGTTTTATTTCCTTTCCATCCGGAGCCGTGGAGATGTGAAGCGACCCGCCGAGCGTCTCCGCGGGAGGAGAGGAAGCAGATATTACTGAGAGACATGACTGATTTATCCCACATCCCACACACACACCGCCGGCAGAGAGCTGCAGCACAGACAGGGGAAGAAGAAGAAGAAGAAGAAGAAGAAGGAGCACAGACAATTTAAATTTCAGCACAATAAATAGTGAGTGAGTTGCCAAATGAATTGCGGAGGACTGGCAAATAAATAACGATGGAGGCCGGGCACTATTCACCTTATAACAGCCAATTCACCCTCCCGGAAATGCATCTGCTGACCTGCCGTCTGCACGTTTTAGGAACTATTTCCCCTTTTTGTAATAAAAAAAATAAAGGAATAGTTAAAAATGTTAAGAAATAAGCTTGTTTTCTGACATTATAGTGTGCAAAGTGCAGCACTAGAGCCAAGATGCATTTAGCCTAGGTTAGCTTAGCATAAAACGAGTGGAAACAGTTGACTAGGTTTGCTAATTAATGCAGTGTAAATAGTCTTTAAATATACATATATATTAATTTTTCTTCATTTTTTGTGTAAGAAAAAAATAAAGCTAAACTATTACTACACTATACTGATATTAATCCAGCTGTTGTGCACATTTTTCAATCCCCCTTTTTTTAAGACGCCCAAATTACTGATTCAATCACATGTTTAATCACTCAAAATGATTAATTCCATTCATAATTTTCATTTAGCAATTGAAACCCAGCAATGACAGTCAACTGTAGTGATATTAAATCCAGATATTGTTAAGTTATGAGTCTCTTCTTACAGATTTTTAACTTTCCCATACTCCAAACCTTCAAAAACTACAATTCTATACAACTAAATGTGCATTCTTAGCTTGAAAAAACATGTTTGTCTCAATATTTCCACCCTTAAAGACCCACAAAGTCTGCATTCGAGGATACAGAACTCCATTTTAATTCACTGTCTGGTTAGGTTTATTAAAATAGCTCAGTTTTGGGTCACAATACATCAGTTTTACTACATATTTGAATTCCCAATTGGCTAATAAGGAACAACAGTTGGAAAAATAATACGATAAATCAATAAATGACAAAGACATGTTGATTAGAAATGGATTTGTGACACAGCAAACAAGTGTAATGTGGGAGAAAATACATTTTGCTGAATTAAATTGCTCCGTCAAAAGAGCAAAAGCAGTATAAGTAGGAATACTCTGTTCATGCATTTCATTACCATTGATGCATTAGTGTGTTTATTGTTGCAGCTGATCAACGTGCAACTAATTGTACTACTTTATATCCTGCTGATAATTTAATCTTTAACACATATTTCCAACTACATCATGACTAACATCCACATATTTCCTCCTTACAGCTTATTTAGGAAATAAACAATACGAATAATAAATCGAACATAAAAAGGCTCCGATATGATTTTTACTTCCATCATCACTTTCTAAGAAGAGGTGTTAATTTTGTTAAATAGTGGATGTCTCATTTTTGGAATGAAACTCCTCATTTATCTCCAAATGTCAATTAAATTCAAATATAATCAAATATATCTCGATGAATAAAACATTGTGGGTAGCACGTCGGATGAGCTTTCACTGCTCACAGTGTTTTGGGTCTCTCTCTCATTAGAAGCAGCCTTCAGCGTTATAGCAACTCTGTCTCTCCTTCCTCGTCCGCGCACATTTATTTCTTTATTTTATTTTTTTTTGCCAGCACATTTAAAGGTTTGATCTTGTGCTGGCGGTACGACGGCACAGCGTGGCCGAGCCGCCTGCTGCACGCCTGTATAGGAAAACCATAGGAGCAGATAGAAGAGCACTTCAACCTCAATAAACATCTGCTGTTTGATATCAGAGACGACTTTATTTGCACCGAGAAGCAGGTGAAGCTGCAGTTTTATTCCCCAAAAAAACACTTTTAGAGGCCAATTATGGACCCTTGGGGTGAATTTGCACAAAGTTTTCATGAGTACCGCAACGAAAACACAGTATTTTAAAGTTTCTCTTACACACTTTGCTGTAAACAGAACCGATTACATCAATATTCAAAGTTCTACACAGTGCTGTGGATTGAAAAGTAGTAAAAGGTTTACAGAGAATCCCTGAATCTGTGCTTTTCTCTCAGCGTTTATACATAAAAAAAAGCAGTAGTTCTAAGTTTTTTGTGCTACACAAAAAGAAAAAGGTAAAAAAAAAACATATTGAAATATATTTTTAGTCTTCATTTTACATGATTGTGCGTTTTCTTGCCTTTTTTTTGGGTGTTTTTTCATGTGTAAAAACATTGAAATGTCCTGTTTTTGTAATAATATTGTTAAAATATTACATAAATAGATACACAGATCAATAGATAAACACCACAAAATGATATGCAAAAAGCAAAATCACATGAAAAGCTAAATGTACTTGAAGTTGGGTGCTTTTTATATGCAACCCCATGATAGCACGTTAGCTAACGAGCTAAATATCAACAATCTTTCTCCAGAGCAACAGCCACCACCTTGAAGATGAAGGTTTGAGTTAGTCTGACCCCCATGACGTTGACTGAGGGTATAAGTCTGCTATTTCACAAGGTTTTCTACCCCCTAAAAATGCCCTTTTGCAACAGGAAACAACAAAAACCTCTGAAAATCTCAAGTTTTGCTGCAGATTTTTGCCATTTAAATGCCGTCCAGTGTGCAAATGTTCCACCAAAACATTCCCACCATTTTGAAGGTGGCACCAGCGATGCATCCCGGGCTAAGCTCCACCTAAGGCGATTGTAAATGGTTTAAAGAAACACAAACAAAGCAGAGTATCTTCCACCATAGCACAGTGATGATGAGGTGCAGTCAGACCATAAATCTAAATATTCTAGACGAGATTAGAGTTGGTTTAACTTTTGTTTACGACTAAATTATAAGTTCTGTTGTCTAAAATACAGATTTTAACCCACTAGAAATGAGTTCAGACGTAAACCTGCCGCACTTTTTACCAACATCTAATGAGGTTACGCATGTTTATGACCTCATGCAAAAAGATTTAAAGATTTTATGAGTTCTGCTACAGGAAACAACAACCTCTGAGCAGCGACCTGCACACTGATAATGTCGACTTTTGCCATTTAAATGCCGTCCAGTGTGCAAAAGTTCCACCAAAACATTCCCACCATTTTGCAGGGGGCACCAGCGCTGCATCCCGGGCTAAGCTCCGCCCAAGACAATTGCATTTCTTTAAACCAATCACAAACAAACCACAGTGTTTTCCACTACAGCACAATGATGATGAGGTGCAGTCAGACCATTCTCCAGCAATGACACAGCGCTAGGGAGATAAATCTAAATATTCTAGACAAGATTAAAGTTGGAAAAAGAAAAGAAATGTGGTTTAACTTTAGTTTACAGCTAAATTATATTTTCTGGTGTAAAATACAAATTTTAACCCACTAGAAATACCATTTAAATGCCGTCCTGCATGTAAATGTTCCACCAAAACATTCCCACATTTTGCAGGGGACACCAGCGCTGCATCCCGGGCTAAGCTCCGCCCAAGACGATCGTGATTGGTTTAAAGAAACGCAAACAAAGCAGAGTATCTTCCACTACACCACAGTGATGATGAGGTGCAGTCAGACCATAAATCTAAATATTCTGGAGTTGGAAAAAGAAAAGAAACATGGTTTAAGGTTTGGTTACATCAAAACTATAAGTTCTATTGTATAAAATACAAATTTTAACCCAACAGAAATGAGCTCAGAAGTAAACCTGCCACCAACTTATTTCACGTCAAACATCTTACGACCTCATGTACAAAGATTTAAAGATCTGCACACTGAAAATGTCAACTTTTGCCATTTAAATGCCGTCCTGCATGCAAATGTTCCACCAAAACATTCCCACCATTTTGCAGGGGGCACCAGCGCTGCATCCCGGGCTAAGCTCCACCCAATACGACTGATTGGTTAAAAGAAATGCAAACAATGACACCGAGGTGGAGTCAGACCATTCTCCAGCAATGACACAGCGCTATAGAGAGAAATCTAAATATTCTAGACAGTATTAGAGTTGGTTTCACTTTTGTTTAAGTCTAAATTATAAGATCTGTTGACAAAAATGCAAACTTTAATCCAGAGGAAATGAGTTCAGTACCTTTCACCAACTTATTTCACTGTCAAACATCTAACGACCGTATGTACAAAGATTTAAAGATCTGCACACTGAAAATGTCGACTTTTGCCATTTAAATGCCGTCCTGCATGTAAATGTTACACCAATACACTCCCACTATTTTGCAGGGGACACCAGCGCTACATCCCGGGCTAAGCTCCGCCCAAGTCAACTGATTGGTTAAAAGAAATGCAAACAATGACACTGAGGTGGAGTCAGACCATTCTCCAGCAATGACAACGCTATAGAGATAAATCTACATATTCTAGACAAGATTAGATGTGGTTTAACTTTTGTTTACATCTAAATTATAAGATCTGTTGACAAAAATGCAAACTTTAATCCAGAGATAATGAGTTCAGTACCTTTCACCACATTATCTCACTGTCAAACTTTGGCTATTCATACATGTGTTTATGATGTTTAAAGATGCTTCAGACGTAGTTCAGTCCCTCAAAGATGGTTGTTTTCTTGCCTGCTGAAGAGGTACTTCATAAAAAGATCAGTCTGTTTGGTAAATATTGAAACCCTGCAATGAAACACTCCTAAAGCCAAAAACTAAACACAAAGCCTCCTGCACACCCGGCAGCAGGGGTTTCGGTGCGGCGCTCCAATCAAGTTCCGTCGCCTATTTTTGGGGGCAAATGAGGGGGGGAAGAAGAGGGCGGAGCGTTTGCAGATTGGTAGGGTTGTTGGGGTCCGTCTTTACAGAATTGTCTATCAATAGGTGCAGCCAGTGTCAGTAGTCCTTCTCATCAAACCGGGGCCTGACAAAGAGGCGGCGGCGCATGGGAAAGGGGCAGCAAGGTGAAACTAATGCCATGGATGTTTGATTCATCAGGGCCTCATTGTTGGCGGCCACGGTTGATTGTGAAGGTTCAGTCAAGCAAAAGGGGTGCGGAGTAATCAGTCGGATTTATGGTGCCGAGGGCCTCGGATAGAGGCAAAAAAAAAAGAAAAAAAGAAAAGCCAGATAGAAGCTGTTTGCAGTGCAGCCGGAACAGGTCTGAAACACACGTACCTCATGGACAGAAAAACTGTTTTAAGATGCAGTTTGGTCCTGCTTCCTGCTGCATTTACACCTGAAATACTGAAGCCAAGTGAACAGAAACAGAAAAAAACTTCTCTGGACGTAAAGTTTTATAAATCAAACACACCTGGAATCACTTAGTGTCAACATTTGAACGCATCGTGGGCAGAAACGTGCATTTAGAGTCAGTAAACGGCTCAAAAATGAAGCTAAAACATGCTGGAAATAGACGAATATAACATTCGAGTCAGGTAGCAAAGGGCTGCATTCCCTCATTAACAGTTGCAGAATACGCATTTAGATCATTTAGCACATAAATATCCAAGTTTCCATCCAAATGCGGTGCAGAATTTAACAGGATCTCCAGAAAACGTGTTAAATTAATGCAAAATTAACTCGATTGTAAGCAGATGAGTACTTCAGGGACAGTAGGAAAGTTGACACTCAGATGATTCTGTCTGGTAAATGGTGTAATTTAGGTGATTTTTTAAAAGATAGCACACCTTTCAAACCTGTGTGACTCTTTTCCACAGGTTTTAATTAACGTACCACTTTTCTATATGCTATAAATCTTAGTTTAAACTTGTCCCTTATCCCTAAATCTTTCATTTTCTCTATTTTTTCCAATTTGAATTTGGATGCTGGCAAGTGTAAAAAAACTTTACTGCATGTTTTAGAAGTTCAAGCGTCTCCAGATTCAAACCGCTGATGCTTTTACGCGCTACAAACTGTGCTAATTAGAGTGTTAATGTGCAACAAGACGCTGGTGAAGCTGCAAAATAACTGCAAAACGAGTCAAAGAAACGATGTTAACCTAAACACTCGGGTACAATCGGGTCTCGGTGCTGTACTTCCAAGTAAAACCTGTTTACTGATGTCAAACCGAGAGCTGAAATGAAAATTCCTCCATCACTTTCCTCATCCCTTTTGTTTCCTCCCTCCATCTTAACTCCCTTCCTCTTCCTTCCTGATCCGCCGTCTTCTTCCTCCCTCCATCCACCTTTCTGATTGGTCGTCACAGAGGGAAGACAGATGTAGGGCGAACAGCAGCTAAGCCGTTGTACTCTTAAGCCTAATGTGGAAGTTTTATATGCAAAGAGGTGAAGCAGGGAGGAGGGGAGGGAGGAGGATGGAGTTTGAACTGATTAGGATAATTCCTGCTTTTAATACAGCTGTCCCTCCAGCTTAAGGTAAACCAAATGTTGCCATCGGAGATTAGTGTACCTTGCCTGGTTATTAGCGACCCCCCCTCCATCCCCGCACACATGCACGTCAGGAACGACGCTAAAGCCGGCATTAATTTGAGAAAAGAGAGAGGCGGGAAGGACAAGAGGAGGAGGAGGAGGAGGGAGGAAGGAAAAGTGCTGCAACCGGATCTTCCTCTGCACCTGTTGTGCGCTCGGCTGGAGGATTGTGTTCGCCGTCGGGTTTTTGTGACCTCGGGGGAATTTCACCGGCGGTAGGTGATGACATTCTGGCTCGTTCTCACCTCAGGATACGACTTCGGGCTCCAGTTACAGAACGATTAGGATCAATTAAAGTCCTCACCGATATAAACTGCAGCTTCTTTTAACTCTTGTAAAGTCTCAACTGTTTTAAAGTCCTTTTATCTTGAGGTATTTTATGTTAATGCATATTTTATACACTGTAAAAAACAGGAACATTCTAGTGTGTCTAGAAAATGTTTTTTATAGTTAACATGTAAATTATTTTTTCCTGTGATTTTACTAAATTGAAAAAAACAATGTTTCTGTTTAAAACATTTTTTAAAGAAATAATA
>OMNN01050002.1:10327-22496 GCA_900302755.1 Chromis chromis
TCCAACACACCTGATTCAAATGATCAGCTCATCATCAAGCTCTGCAGAAGCCTGGTAACGATCCTGATAATTTGAATCAGGTGTGTTGGAAGAGGGAGACATCTAGAATGGAAAGGATTTTTACTTTCGGGGACCAGGATTTGCCACCTCTGCAGATTAGAGAACTCTAGTAGTTGTGACCTCCCATCTAAGCAAGTAACCAGATTAATATGGACTATATCTTTAAGGTTAGAGCCAGAGTTGTAAGGTTGGAAATTCTACTACACGAGCCAGAGAGGAGGCGGGCGGTACTCGCAGTCTGAGAGGAAGTGCTATTGGAAGACTACTGTAGATAAAAGCAAGAAAAAGGGACAGACAGATCAGAAGCTTCAGTGCAGCAGCTGAGAAAGTGAAAACTCCTCTTAAAGCAGAAGTGTATCAGTCATCTGCCCCGAGGTGTGGCCCCATGGTGACATCATCATCTGTCAGCCTCGGCTTCACATGCACCTCCTCCCCCCATGGACACGACTATAAATACTGAAGATACACTGAAGTAACACTGATGATGTGAAGCAGCGAGTCTGAAGACACGAGCACCTAAAGCACTACAGCGACGACAGGAACAAAAATAAAAATGACATCTGAACAAAATAGGCCACTAACACATTTGTCAAAATGAATGAGACGAGATTCAACATAATCTGAAGCACAATGACAACAGCAACAAAATATATGATTCAGCTTAAGGTTAACACAGCTAAGCTTATATTATCATAGCCATGAATGTGATTCTGGTGTGGGGCATTTTCTTCCCAGAAGTGGAGATACTGGTTGGTATTCTACTTTGCTGTATTTTTCCGTTCCTCTACACACACACACACGCACACACACACACACACACACACACACAGATGCACACAACCCACTGTGTAATTCAGTGCAAGCAAAGCACTGTCAGGTAATTGTTACCTAGCAACCAGCCAGTGCTGACGACCATCATTACGGTCCCTGCTAGGCAAGCAGAAGTCAGATTGTAAAAAGGAAAAACAGATAGAACAGCACACACTCTCTCTCTCATACACAAACACACACACACACATACACACACTCTTTTAACATAAACAAGCATCCTTTCAATCCTCTGTGGCTCCATCCCTGTAGCAATCTGATTTATATAAACAGCGCCTCATCAAAAATAAAATATGTTACACATACATTAGTGTTTGCGTTCACTGTCTTGTCAGTTTTGCTGGCTCAGATGCTTTGCCGGAGATAAAGACCGCTGTCAGGAACAACCCCCTCCTGTGGGTACGCACAGCGAGCAGAGGGCGGGCTGCCCAGGTGTCATGCTCCATCAATGAGAAAGTCATCAAATATTCAATATTTATGAGGATTAAAGCCATGTGAATCAGAGATTACAATCACACCACTGTGGCGCATGTCTGTGTGTGTCGAGTGTGTGTGTGTGTGTGCAGTTCATATGCTGTTTGCTTAGTCTCTCCATGGATTTTAATCACAAATGCTGTTTTGTGAAACCAATAAGCAGATGTTTTGGTACTGTAGATGCAGCATTGTGGATGTCGAAAAATGGAAATTCAAAAAAACTAAACAAAAAGCAGATATCAGATTAAGGCAGATGGCAAATCCATGGTTCGATTTGATACATTTCTGTTGTGTCACCGTTTCAATACCGAAAAATATGGAGCGCCTCAGCACACGCTAGCTTTATTTTCTATTTATTACAAAGTTCAGCTTCACAAAAGTATTATAAGGAATTTGCGACTGTGGAATAAAACAATAGAGTTTATTTTCATGACCCATTTAAAGCGGTTTCCCAGCAGCGTGTAACAAAAAAACAAAAAACTAAAATAAAGCTTTAAAATCTAACAAAAACAACCAGATGTGGTGGGAAAACTGAAGATATAATCTCAGTTCAGCAATCACAGCACTGCAGTGTTCCATAGATTTCTGAACAATACACACAGCAAATTGTTCAATTCAATATGTGTAGTGAATGGAGATCCCTGTATTGTGTACAATAAGAGCGACGTATTGTTACTGGGAATGTGCTGGGCATGTGTCTCCTTATCCACAGCTGTCTGTCACCTAAATATAGTCTACATAATGGCGATATTTTTACTAAAAATGGCAGATATTATTGGATTAAACATTCTACACAACAGGTTTGCATTCGAATATGATCGAGACTGCCATTATGGGAAGATGTTAATGTCTGTAAACAAGTAGTGAAGGAGAAGAGACGCTCTTTTATAGTGTACAATCAGTATCATCCCTTTCAGCATATTAATGCAAGTATGTGTTTGTAATGTATAGTGTACAAGGACATTTGAATGAATACTACACTCTATTACTCACTGCATTCTATAAACCTGTGTTTATAATATATGTCAAGAAAAAGAGTATTTCAAGGAACTGCCTTTTCACACCAGTAAATGTATCATTATGTGGAACACTACTGACACTTCTGTGAGGTTGTACAGGGACATAGTAGTGCCTGGAGCTAAATGCTAACAGTGACAATGGTCACATGCTGATGATAAGCAGGTAAATGTTCACCACCTTATAGCTTAGTGTATTACCTCACAAGCATTTGTTAATTAGCACTAAACAAAACTGCAGGATTAGTGTTAATGCAGCTGAGGAAAGTAATTTAGTTACTCAGTTTTGCAGGAATTTGGACATAAACAGAAGCATCAAATGAAAAAAAAATGGATGAAATGTTTAAGCATCACCAAAGTTAGTACAAATACTGCTGATGGAAACATGAACCGAATTCACGCGTTCACAGATGGCGGGAATCCATGAAATTTGGTGCACACAAAACAAGGCACTTCAAACCCACAAATGTCAACCTGGTGGTGGTGCTACAGCAAAAGTCAGGGAATCACCACAATCAATACAATTCATCCTCTGGGGACCATGACTGTCTGCACAAAATGTCATGTCAGTCTATCCGATAGTTGTTCAGATATTTCAGTCTGGACTTAATGAAAGTGGAGGACTCATCCGACCAGAGGGCCACACTGCTAGGATAGCTAAAAATTTGAGTTGATACAATTGGTTGTTTAATCAGTTGGTTAATGATGAGACAACTGTTTTAAACAACAATTTTAGATAGATTTAAAATAATTAAGTTTAAATAAACTTGTTTTATTTATTATAACATTTTAAATGAGAATATTTGCTTCTATGACATCAAGTCAATTAAATTATTGTTTTGGTCTGGCAAACTAAACAATTTACAGAAGTCATCTGTAAATCTGCCAACTTGGAATGAGATTCATTGGATCTGCACCCGAGAAAATGTAATAGGCAGGTGTGTTGGATCATAAACTGATACTGAAAGGCCGAGCTCAGAGTAGATTTTCTTGATTCTCATGACAAAAAAAAAGAAATGAAATCACACCATCAGGAAAAATCTGAGACACGAGAAACATTAGCGGGTTGACATTTGGTTCCTGGGAGCTAAGATGTTTGTGAATCTGGCTGGTAAAAGACTGTGTGTGACAGCGATTGGTGCTTTTCAAGGCTGATGAGGCAGAAGAGAGATGTGTGAGGATGTGAGGCTCCTGTCCTCTTACAGATAGAGAGAGAGAGAGAGAGAGAGAGAGAGAGAGAGAGAGAGATGGATTTAACCCAAATAAGAGTGGATTATACACATCCTCCATGCCTCCAGTCAGCATTACGTAACCTTAAATCTAGTTATGCATCCCTGTCTCATTTTGGGAATAGAGGTGGGGGGTGTGCACTCAAATGTCTATAGACATCGATTCACACATTCTTACACATGAAACAGATGTACGCACAAAATGCATTTAGGTCTTGGAGATGTAATCTTAACCGGAATGGCTGTCTTTAGAGGTCTTTTTAGCTTGGCATTTAAAAAAAGCGACATTTGGAGAGGATTTAGCAAAAATTCGTGCATTAAAACATGCTGGGCAAATAGCAAAAGAGCACAAACATATGGTAGCTACCTAAAACATCAGCACGAGACTGTGCCAAGCAGCTGCATGTCTATAGTACCACATAGCAGCTGTAGTCACTACAAGTCACTGCTACTGCCTGTCAATCACGACTGTGCAAATAAACATTCCAGGTGGTTTCCATTTCAAAGCAGAGTGTTAGACATCCAAGCAGCATTTGCGGTGTGGGTGTGTGTGATTCTTTGTATGTGAAAGTAGCCAAGTCAAACCAGCAGCTTTTGACATTCATTTTAGGAAACGTCCACATCCGAGTGTGTGTGTGTGTTGTGAAGCTCTGCTCAGCTGCTGATTGGGATTCATCTGCCATGCTGCAGCTCAACACTGCCCTCTGTGTCTCCAAGCCTCATGGCCAATAAGTGTGCTTCACGGCAGACCCGTTACCGTGGCAACCCAGAGCCAACCAGAGATTGAGATGAGCCATGTATGGTCATTATGGGATGCTGCCCCCCAATGGTGGATCTTAATTATATGAGGTTGGAGGGAGAAAAAAAACACACATACACACAGACCTTCGAATGTGGCTTCAAAGATGTGGCTCTTAATCCCTTGTGGCTGCACTTGGAGGTAATTTAAAGATTCCAAACGGCCTCAGCTGCTGACTGAAAAGTGAGGAGGACAGCTTGAAGTGCAACTCTGAGGTATGTTTACTTTACTTGAGTCTTTCCATTTAGTTAAACTTTATACTTTTACTTCACGATATTTCAGAGGGAAATATTATTATTAAAAATATTAAACATTATCTCCAAATCTACCAGCAGCAACAATAAAATATTAATGTAAAATGTGCATCCTTAATGATATTCAACTGCAAGGATATCTATAATATTACAACACTTTGAAAGGGACCAGTACTTTTACTTGACACTTTGAGCACTGTATGCTGATTATATATTCATACTGTGCTAATTTATATAGAATGGTACTGCTTCTTTCACTTAACCCTTTTTGCCCCAAGTAGTTTCTTGGTGTTTTTTATTTTGCTCTTGTCACATTTTTATTCACTGTGGGCTCATTTTTATATAGTTATATAAAGTCCTGTACCTCTATGGAAACAGCTCCACCATGGCTAGAAGTAGAGAGAACTCAAATATTGTATATATATATGTATATATTGTATGCATATGTTATATGTGAGGTAAAACTAAGTTAGAATGTCATACATTATATAACAAGACCTGTTGTTTACCTGTTTTGTTGTTGTTGTTGTTGTTTTTTTACAAAAATTTAAAAAGAAGAAGAAGAAGAAGAAGAAGAAGGAATTTACATGTACAACATTTTTCTGAGTATCCAAAGGTGGTATTAAAACTGGGGGAAATGGTCGCTCTACATCTTATATATAATTTAACATTAAATTTTAATTTTGTTTGGTTTATTTTCATTTCTGCTCTTTAAACACAGCCTGCAGTCCAGTTGTTGGTTGCTGCTGAGTCACAAATAGCCTCCTGGTTGTGCTGAAAAGTGCAGAATTTGCTTTTGTTTTTTACAATACAAATGATTTATTTTTAAATACATGTACAATAAAATAATTTTGTTCAAATTACCATGATTTTAGGTTAGACTTGAGTATTTTTTTACGTCACAGAGGAGCATTGCAAGGACTATCTGAAAGTTGAAAGTCCAGTGATTTTTTTCAGTTTTTATGGTTTCTAGCTCTGATGAATGGTGTAACTTTGGTGATTAAAAAAAAAAAGATAACGTGCCTTTCAAACCCGCCACCAGGTTTTGGGGTTCAGAGGGTAAAGCAAACTGTTTGAGTACTTCTTCCAACACTGAAGATGCACCTAAAACTTCCTGGCAGTGAAAACCATCTTGGATAGCGCACACAAACAATCTCCCACCAAGCTGGGACAAATCTAGTGTAATGGATTTTGTAAAATATCAACACAACTGTTTAACTTCAAGATACAGACCACACATGCAGGTCTAGGTTTGTTTCTGACCATAGCAGGAAAAAATCCTTAAATTACAGCTGCTCCCTGGGAGAATGCTGCACAGTTAATGCTCTGCAACTAGTACTTGAGTAATTACTGGAAGCAAAATACATATTACATGATAAGATGGGCGTTCAAAACATCAAACTCCGATTTTCCCATTATATTTACACTAAAACAGATTCCAAACATACACAAACATCACTGAAAAGAATGCTGTAACTCCACGCAGATGTTGGAAAAACCTGAGAGGGGTAAAAAACCCACAAAGATGGCAGCAGTCTGCATGCATGAGTCTAGAGTGGTCAGATCTGTCTTTGTGTGTTTCTCTCTCCCGTGGAAGTTGCTGCTGGCACAGATTAGGTGTTAAATGACAGGCAGGTTGCCCTTACTTCGTGTAGAGGAGAACAGACAATCCTGCAGTAATTGGAAGACACACAGACACACACACACACACACACACACACACACTCTGCTCCGGCTAATGAAACGCCACCTGTAGTGATGACAGAAAGGATTATGGTGCGAGACAAGACGCCCTCCCAAGCCTGATCCTCAGTAGAGGCTGCTGGGCTGAATTGACCCTGTCTGGATGTTTGGGCATGAAGATTCCAGGTGTGTCGGGAGATCAGTATCTCTCTCATATGTCTGTTAAATATGAAGCCAGCTTAGCTTAGCATAAAACAGGAGGTTAAATGAGCTATAGAGGTGTTGGTACGTAGCTACAGAGCCAGTCTTACTGTTCAACCCATTTCCAGTCCTAATTCTAAGCGTTCTGGCTTCATATCTGCCCAACAAACACAAAAGTGGTATTGATCTTCTCTCCTAACTCTATATGGAGCACATCTGGATGAGCTGAGCAAAGAGCACACAGTTCTACAAAAGTAGGAAGATCTCAAAATCAATTGTGGATTTCACAAGCCTGTCTGTTATCACATTCTGATTAAGGAGGCTCCAGTCTGTCTGCATCCGTCTATGTGTTGGGGAGTCGTGGCACAACAGGAGCAGCTGAAGCTAAACACAAAATCCCACAACAATTGTCCATTAGACATTTATTTATACCAAGCATCTTCTACACATTCGAATTCAGTGATAGTCTCAAGACATCTCAGGCTGATAACCCAGACCTCAAACTGAGGACAAAGAAGTGGCATTTCCTCTAGACGACAAATAATATTGTATTTCCTCTGGCCGATTCCAAATAATGGCCACGGAGTAGGAACTGGAAATGCTGGTTCTTAAACAGTAAATTCCATTGTTTCGGCAGCTTCCTGTGGGTCTCAGGACATCCCGTCAGTCAACACTGGACTCTCCAGTTACAGATGAGAGCATTTAACTCTACATTATCCAGTAATATAAGGAGGGGGCTTTTGAAGAGAGGTGAACATCGGGAGGGATGCAAGAGACAAAAACTAATCAAACGCTCCTGCTCTCAGTGAAGTGCTTCTCTTGGCTCTCTTGGTGTGATAAAGTAGCTGCAATCTCCAGCTATAACACAGCCCCATTATCCTGACTGAGAGAGTTCATGACAGCTGATACAGAAGACACGATAATAATGATATTAAACACGGATCTCACTTGTTGTTGTTCTCGTGTCAATTAGGCACATTCATGCAATCTGTTACACACATACACCCCCCCATACATACACTCATACTGATATAAAAGCAGCATATTTAGCCTGAGTCTTCTGCACATGTTCGCCACTAGCAGCCGCCGTCTTATTATTGCCAACCATGAGCCCTGCAATCAGCAGTGGCAGGGGTGGAGAGGAAAAAACAACAATCACAGAGAGGTCCGCCATAAAGCTCTGGACCGGTCCTCTGCCATCTCCTCCTGTAATTACTTCCATGAGCAGCCACACCCAGAGCTCCTCTCATGTTATTCCCACTGTAAGGCCTCTCTAAGTGGGACCAGGGAACACTGAGAAACCAGGCAAGAGCCGTAAATGAAACCAACATATTCAGCAAAAGTCTATTTCTCCTCCGTGTTTCTTTAGTAATTTTAACTTTTGATTATATTTCAAACTAACGACACTAATAAACACAAATCAAAAAGTTTGTCTTAAGTTCAGTGCATTATTCTATCAAGAGAGGAACTTGATAGAATGTGTCTGCTTTACATTACTGCTTTTGTAGAGTGTGTGACAGCCTTTAATGTTGGTGAATGCTTTCATCTCGCATTCAGGCATACATTTGTATTGATTAATTTCAGTATGGTAAGCCTTAAACATTTAATTTTATTCTGTTTTTATTGTATCTGGTTTGGTGTAATATTTGAGCTATTTTGATTAGATTTAATTTCCTTCTACAGGATGCTTTGAAAAGTCATTCAGGTGGTGCATTTAGGTGCTGGTAGGAAGTTCTGGTTTTCTGAGAGTGATAGTGGCATTGATAATGTTTGTGAGTTAAAAACAACAACAACATTAGGACAAGTACAGAATATAGTATTTCTGTTCGACATGTCAGATATCGAACAGAAATATTATATTCTGTACTTGTCCTAATGTTTTTTTTTTTACAGGATGCTGATATACTGGCATCACTGGTCAGCCTCTACTGGGAATACTTAATCTGGAAGTATTCCTTTCACAACATTAATGCTTTCTTATTGTTTTGTCTACTCATACAAGATTTTTTGACCACAAATCTCATGGCTGCAATGCAATTATCATGTGTCACATATAAACAAAGGAAAACGATGACACTGGAATAATCTAGAACGAACTGTGTTAGGCCTTAATGTCATTATTTATTAATTAATAACAGTTTAAAATGAGAAAGGTATCACATTTTTAAATTTAAGATACTAGAGCCAGAAAATTGTTGGCATATTAGCTTTTAAAGTTCCTTAAATCACAGATAAATAATCAAAATAGGTGATTAGTTGGTATTGTTTTGTAGCCATGCTGTTGTACAGAGTCAGCCTTTGAAAGAGAACACCACATAGTTGACTGAAGACAGGTTCTGGACCCTCTGGTTTTGACTATTGAACATGCAGAAACGTATGGACAGTTTGAGGAGGCCTGGGTGGGTCAGTTCTGACCTAGTTCTCCAGCGCTATGCTGCTGAGTCAGAGTCAGCAGTGCATGATGGGAGAACTGGTTTGAAGGAAGAGTCAGAGACAAAGACACACACAAACTCACAGATGCACACACCAAGCAGAGGCGGCATGTTCCGCTCCAGTGCGCTGCATCTGTTCACTGCTAAATATAACCAGAGGAACCCAGGCCTAGCGCTCCCTCCGCTCTGTGTTACTAGCTGAGTGGGCCAAAGGATGGAGGGAGAAAAAAAAAGGAGGCAAGGAGAAGGAAGAAAGGTTGATGCAATTGAAAACACTAAAAGCAAGAGTCAGAGCTTGGGGGTTGAGAGAGGGTCAGTTTTGAAAGATGTGGGCATCATCCCAGATAAACAGAGATGTTGCTTATGATTCGGCCTGCACCCAAAAACATTTGAACAGAGACTAAACATTGACAGATATTCCCGTCAAATACTGGAACAGTAAACTCAACATACTCCAGATGGCAGGATCTCTATTCTTCACATCTGTGTTCATTTGTAAAGTGAAGGAAAAACATTCCTTTGTGCTATGTTTCTCAAAAATTAAAAAATGGCCACAAAGCAGCTACTTTAATTCATCCATTATATCTTTTTACTCCCATGGGCAACACGTGTAGAAACCCTGAAGCTCCGAGCTGAATCCTCTGCGATGCTGATAGAAAGCACAGTCGGTATGTGAGGCCGCCATCAGTTCTAACTGGCTGCCTCTGTTAAATGTCATTGCCTGCCTGGCCGTCACACACAAAGGGCCCCTCTGTCATTAAAGTCCCTTCTTTCACAGGAGCCGATGACCACGGGCAATGAGACGGAGGAGAGATACACCTCCCCCTATCTATCCTCCCTCCTTCCTTCTCTCGGCTGCTGCAGCAGTCTGGAAAACATCACACCACGGGGACAAGTGTGTCATTACCAGCCTGCTACTATGATGAAACACACTAAAACACCAGAGAATAAGTTAGGCGTGAGTTACGGTTTATATGCATTTAGTTGAAGGGGTGAAACGGGGAAGCTTTTCCTACCGAGTTTAATAACCACTAATTTGTACCTTGAGGGCTGTAATTGAAGGGAGCTGCACAAACAAACCAGTCAACTTGAAGGGAAGACTAGAAGATGAGACATCCAGTGACCTACACTGTCTGAGCCCGCTGCAGTGTGAAGCCTCGTATTAATTAACATATATAGAACACCACTTTTTTACAAAGATAGCCCCTTTAACCGAGGGGCTATCCATCAGATATACAGGGCTGTGTGTGTGTGGGGAGATAGCTGACAGACAAGAGCCCCCACAGGGAGATTCATTAAATTAATCTGTCATGTGAATTTCCTCAGTTTGCTACCCAATGGATGCTGCTACCAGAATTTTATGCTGAGAGGAGGCACTATTTCAGAAATGCCAACTGGGCATGTTTGTCAGAGGATTTAGCTAATATGCTAAAAAAAAAAAAAAAAACAGTGTTCTTAGCCAGAGAGTGAGGCAACATTGGGAAAAATTACAGTTTTTAAACTGGAGTTCAAGAAACCTGCTTTAAGACAGATGGAGGGGGGGGGGGAATGCAAGAATGATTCTCTTACAGCAGAGCACACGTCTCAGTCACTATTAAAACCAGCACTCAGCAGACTGACAGCTGGGGATCAACATCTGAGATAAGATTAAATAGAGGGGCCTGGGTCTCAGCAGCCGGCCTTGTTATTATGATGCTGAAAACCTTCATAGGTGTGTTTCAGTCCTGCCTCTTCAAACTTAATCCTCCTCACAATGAACAAGTTCTATTTCCTATATAAAAATAAAGCTGTTAAAGTGAAATTGTTAATCAGTATGTGTCCAAAGAAGACAAAAAGCTGATTAAATCGAATGTAAACTGCAAAAAAGTGATGTTATGTTGTGATATGCTACTACCTACTACCTAAACTCATGCACTGCTCGTGGGGTTTTGGTGATGCAATATGATTGATTCGTCGGGTAAATCTAAGTATTCCCATGGGGTGACAATACAACAGATGGTCCAGAGAACAGAAGAGTCTGTCCCTTTTTTGTGTGCACTGTGTGAAAACAGAAACACACAAAAATGGACAGACATCAAACTAAAAGGATAAAAAACCAACCAGGGGCAAAAAAGGTATCGACAAAACACAAAAAGATTATGACATATCCTGGAAAATGTTCAGTGTGGCATCAATAAGACATTTCATGTGAGACAAACCATGTCAACTGTCTAAGATCTCCTCATTGTGCTCAGTGAAGCCACTAAACTGAAGCATTTATTAAGCCACTAACACAAACCATCTCCGCCTCAAATGCTTGAATTGCTTCCGAATAAAAGGTGAAGACGTGCCTGTGTGAGACGTTTGACTGCAGTCACACACTGTGCAGCCTTCATAAACCACTCACCGTCAAACCATGAAATATCTGACCTTCAGACTGTAAGAAATCGCAGATTCTTCTTCACAGCTGGATAGAACCGAACACAGATGATTGCAAGACATTTGAGATGGAAGTATGAGGACATAACCCACAGGTGATGGAGACAGAGAGTGAAAAAATGGATGGAGACGGAGCGAGCATGGTTCATTACGTGGCTGCAGCAAGCAAATGGTGATTGGGAGCAGTGATCCTAAAAGATGCAAAGGCCTTTGAGAGAATTATTTTTTCATAACTAAGTAATTGTTCCTGCAATGAGCAAACATATGCTGCAGTATTTTGTTTGCCATATATACACCGGTCAGTCACAACTGACAGGTGAAGTGAATAACATTGATCATATTGGTACTATGTGGTGTTCTGCTGGAAAACCTTGGATTTTGGCATCTGTGTTGATGAGACTTAGACACCCAAATAAACATTGTCCCAGAACAAGCACACTCCCTCATGCAAATGGCAATCCCAAATGTCACTGGCCTACCCCCGCAGGAAAATGCACCACACCATGATGGCAAAAACATCAAACAATCAGGAACATCTTGAGGAACATGACAATGGCCCAAGATGTTGATTTGATCTCCAAACTTCCTAGACCCCATTCTGATCAAGCATCAACAGGATGCAGTGGAACAAGTTTGATTGACAGAGGCCCCACTGCACAAGCCAGAGTACCCAAAGGATCCACTGCCAACGTCCTGGTGCCAGACCCCATAGGACACCCTGAGAGGTCCTCTTGTCCATGCCCAATGGTTCAGAGCATTTTTGACCACATAAGGG
>OMNN01050075.1:2029-15195 GCA_900302755.1 Chromis chromis
GTGACTAAAACAGCCCATTGAGACTACATGCTAACCTGCAGTCACTTCTGCTAACTCTAAAATGTCTGAATCACCAGCAAAACAAACCAAATGTTCTGCTGTTGGCTGCAAGAGTGAACACAAGAGTTTTCATGCACTCCCAGCATCCGATGAACTGCAGATCCAGTTGATTACTTTTACTTTGTATGGCAACATCACCACAACAATAGGAAAATCCTTGATGTTAGCATGTTGTGAAGCTAATGTGGCTACCATTAGTTTTGATCATATGGCTACTGGTTAGAGTAGAAACTGTAGAGCTGAGGGGCATTCAGAGATCTGGAAACTTTAAAAACAATTTAAAACCAATAATGAAGTACTGAGATGGTGGGTTACTGTGTTTTCATGCAACCTGTTGAGCTTCAGCTCAACTTAAACCCAGCCCAGTCTGTTTACTTCTCTCCTGCTCTCTGTGCTCACATATACTAGATTGTAGTCAACTGAATTCCCTATAAAACTGTTCACATTTACATATTTTTCTGTTTATGTTGTCAGACAACAAAACAAATATGAAATAGTGACTAAAACAGCCCATTGAGACTACATGCTAACCTGCAGTCACTTCTGCTAACTCTAAAATGTCTGAATCACCAGCAAAACAAACCAAATGTTCTGCTGTTGGCTGCAAGAGTGAACACAAGAGTTTTCATGCACTCCCAGCATCCGATGAACTGCAGATCCAGTTGATTACTTTTACTTTTAATGGCAACATCACCACAACAATAGGAAAATCCTTGATGTTAGCATGTTGCGAAGCTGTTAAGTTCACTTCAGCTACTTTAAACACACGAAACACATGAGTTAAAAGCAACGATTACACTGTGAATTTGAGGATATTTCCATGTAAAATGATCGCTCAGGGATAAAGTTAGAAGCAATATGAAGTCGTCCACGAATGTCATCAACTGTTTTGATCTGCGCTGTCAATCACAGAGAGAGTCTTCTTCCTGAAGGGGCTGTGGACAGCAGCAACTCAGCTGCATTTAAAGCTACAGACACTGAAACAGCCCTATTAGAACAAGGTTGAAAGCAGGAGTTATACAGCCATGGTGTAATGAACCATCTTTGTGGTATTTTGAGCTAAAAAATTCACACTTTCTGGGAACATGTAAGAGTTTGATTTATTGCCTAAAAAGGAGCAGAGTTACAGGACCTTTATTCTCCCCTACAAAGCTTTTACTGTTCAATATTTAATCATAAAAAAAAGGTCAGCGCATGTGATACTAAATTCATGAAGTGCTGAACAAATCTGACATGTGGGTGGTAATTTAGAGCTCAGGAAACAATTACCAGCTACCTTTAAGCACATTTTTCACAATCTTTTTTTAAAAAAAGGCTTTCCCCGGGTTTCAGGATCGCCCGACTCTTTATTTGACTCCCACACTGATGCTTTCAGTGTTCACTATAAGGATGTGAAATCCAAGAACAGGAACGTTGGTTCTCGATTCTTAATTAAGCAGTTGCCATGGTTAGGGTCTTTTATTTAACATGACCTCTCAAAGATGTCAGGTAGTAGCGTCGGATCATTACTTCCTCAGGCTCACGGCGTTAATCCGATGGGAAGAAAGGAACAAGCTGAGCCTCTAATCAGCGTGAGCTACCTCTTGTTTCTAGGTAACCGAAAACTACTTATGTGACCATAGATCCAGGAGAAGTAGGCAAAAATATTTATGGTGCAACTTTAGTGTAATTAATTTGGGTTTGTGCATTTATTTATCTTATTTTATATGTGTTTTAAAGCATCTACATGAGTTAAAAATGGAGTCCTCATGTGCCAAAGCCTCCTCAGAGGGTCTTTGTAGTGACCAATTAGGAATCTGAGGGGATTTTATCAGCATCACAAGACTGACAAGGTGACATGACATGAACAAGATGAGTCAGATACACCTGCATGTTGCATTAACACCCAGCTGGTGCTTTGGTTGGAAATCTATCACCACCATATGTAATGGCCCATATAGAAATAATGGCCAAGAGGGAGGTTATGCCCGGTGCAACATTCATCTCCTGCCTATTATGTTTTGTATCAGAGTTCCTGGGGTGTTATTCTGCTTCTAAAATGGCAAAAACAGAGATATCACATGCACAAATAACATTTTTCAAAGCTTCTTTAGTCAGTTTAAGAGCCGCAGTGTGCTTTAAATAATCTCCCTACACCTGTCAGATGTTAACAAGTTTTGTAGCTTTCCAAAACTCAACCGTGCAGCGATCAGCCACCTATATATTCATTGCATTGCGACAACGAAGACGCTCAAAATTCAAGGTGGCAGTGTGATGCCGCAGAGACGGGGCTGCTGTCATCAGTCATTAGATAAATCGTAGGAGCTGTTTTGTTTTAAGAATCTCAAGTAGTTTGGGGGCATTATTTATTTATTTTTTGCTCCTGCCACATTCTTGCTCACTCTGCATTTTTCACTGCAACATAAAATCCTGCACCTCTATGGAAATAAAAAGTTAGAATGCCATAAATCATAAAGAAGAAGTTTCATGATATTTACCTCCGCCAAGCGAAGCCGGCGTTTGTCTGTTTGTTTGTCCATTTGTTTGTTTGTTTGTTTGTTTGTTAGCAAGATAACTTGAAAAGTTATGAACAGATTTTGATGAAATTTTCAAGAAATGTTGATAATGGGACAAGAAACAGATGATAAAATTTTGGTGCCGGACCCCCTCGGACCAGCCCTAATGGGTGGACATGAGCTGCTTGGCGGACGTCTACGCTCTCCGAGTGCTTTTCTAGTTTATTTATTTATTTTTGCAAAATTGAAAAACCTAAAATCTGCTTGATACTGGTAAAAATGGTGCCTCTACATACTTTGTTTCTATAGTGTCTCCTCTCTGCTCTGTGTAAAAACTGCCTCCAGTTCAGTAGAAAAGTCCTTGGATTTTTGTTACGTGACCGTTGGTTGCAGCTGACTCACTCATGACTTCTCAGTTGTGTTGAGGAACAGAAAATGTTTTGGTTTTAATATAATTTGGTTAAAACAAATGGTTCATTTTGTTTAATTATACTTGTAGAATAAAGTGATTTTTGTCACAACTGAGTCACTAATAGCTTCCCTGCTTCTGAGAATTTTTGTTTCTAATAGAAGCAAGTTTTTAAATGAGACGTAGACTAAAGTGAGTTTTTATGTCACAATAATATAAATAATATAAACAAGTTTTTTTGTTGACTTTTCCTAATGGAATGGTGAGTCACAGATCACAGTCAAGGGTAAAAATCCAACAATTCTTTTTGTTCTTACAGTTTCTTGCTCTAATAAATGATAAATAAAATAAAGATAACATGCCTTTCAAACTCACCAGCAGGTTTTGGGGTTTAGGAAATACAAATTAACTACAAATTAATATTTCTGATGCCTTTAAACTAAATGTCAGTATTGATAAAATGCTTGGCAAAACAAATTAATAATACCAAAAAAATTAAAAGCTGTGTAACAAACTGAACTACTAAGGTCAAAAAGAGGATGCTTTTGTTTTAATCTCAAACTATTTAAAATATTGGTGAAAATTGGTCATTTAGCTTGGAAATGGTAGTTTGAGAAGAACAAAAGCTTCCAACCACATCTCACTCAGCAGATGTTTGGTCAGTCGGACAAACTCTGGAAGCCATATTTAGTTCTTACTGTTAAATGGTCAGCACATTAAGAATTATATCAACCAATACAGTAGAGCTATCTGCCTAATATTGTGTAGATCCTCCTCGGGCACTGTGAGGAATGAACATGGACCTTTGGGGGTTTGCAGGATGAGGCCTCTGTGGATGGTGCTCACACGGATGCTCGATTGGTTTGGGATGTTGGGAATTTAGAGGCCAGATCGACGCTTCAGGCTTGCTGATTGGAAGGTGCTTGGTCTGAAACAATATTTAGGTGTATGAACATATCAAAGCAACATCCACATCAATGCCAGACCAAAGGTTTCCCAGCAGAAAATTGCACTGTGACAAGACAATCAATGTTATTACCCTCCTAATACCGGTGTGAGTCTGAATTTGTAGGCAGAGTCCATTAACTGCACCACATCTATCTGAAAAAATAAAGAAATATTGCACAACAGCTATAATACAGTCAAAATAGGAGCTTCTTGAGATTAAAACACACAATAGCGACAGTTCATCCACTGATACGAGTAGCTACTGATGCTTATCTCATTCAAAGCAAGGACGATACAGAACGCACAGCAGGGAGAGCATGACAACATGAGCTCTATGTGCACTCAGGCTGTGGGAAGGTCAAAGAACAACAAAGCGTCATCTGAACATCACAAATGTTGTTTTGTGAATCGAGGTGAGAACAACATGTATAATTCACCTTTCAAAGAACAAACAAAAAAAGGTTTTTAGTTCCATCATAGCATCACAGGAGATTTGAAAGAGCTGGATGTAATGACAAATGGTGCGTAAAGCTCACAGGAGACACATGAAACAAAGAGAAGCAGCGTGAGTCCTCTGATATCAATAATAATTACAGTAATGAACTTGTTTGTGCGCTGAGGTGGTTCTATATCATTACATGAATACTTAATGCTCATGAATCCCACTGGGTTGGCAGTGCTGCTGGTGAACTTTTCAGAATCAGTTTAAAGCGAAAGAGAACATGAAAAAAATTGAATTGAAATTGCATAATATGTATAAATCATGCTTTATACCTCAGTTTTATAGCATAATTCTGAAGTATGAAAAGATATTCTTGACCGTGGACATGTTCTACAAAACAATCCCCTCTCATCCACCTACCAGCTCTTTTAATTCAGTTCAGTTGAGTTTTATTTTTACAGCACCAAAAAAATTTTCTTTCAATGGGAAGAAACCTTGAGCAGAACCAGCCTCAGGGAAGGTGGACATCTACCTTGACTGGTTAGGGGGAGGTTAAAGCGAGGCAGAAAAGTGGAATGCCGAGAGAAAAAAACAATACAAGAGAACAATAAACACTGGGGAGGTTGGTGGGAAACCACGGATCTGACACAAAACCTAAACTGCAGGAGAAAGAAGAAATGCCCCAACTATAAGCTTTATCAAAAAGGAAAGTTTTAAGCCAAGTAGGGAGGGTGTCTGCCTCCTGAACCCACACTAAAAGTTGGTTCCACAACAGAGGAGCCTGATAACTGCAGAACCTGCCTCCTATTCTGCTTTTGGAAACTTGAAGACCCACAATTAAAGCTGTAGTCTGGGAGTAAAGTGCTTTGTAGGACAATATGGTATGATAAGGTCTTTAAGATATACCAATCAGGCCTAACTTTACGACCACCTGCCTAATATTGTGTTGGTCCCCCTTATGTCCCATTAAAATGCTCTGAACCATTGGGCATGGACCAGAGGACCTCTCAGAGTGTCCTATGGGGTCTGGCACCAGGACGTTGGCAGTGGATCCTTTGGGTACTCTGGCTTGTGCAGTGGGCCTCTGTCAATCCAACTTGTTCCACTGCATCCTGTTGATGCTTGATCAGAATGGGGTCTAGGAAGTTTGGAGGTCAAATCAACATCTTGGGCCATTGTCATGTTCCTCAACATGTTCCTGATTGGTTGATGTTGTTGCCATGTGGTGGGGTGCATTTTCCTGCAGGGGTAGGCCAGTGACATTTGGGATTTCCATTTGCATGAGGGAGTGTGCTTGTTCTGGGATACTTTGTGCAAACACAGCCTGCAGTTCAGCCAAATTTTTGTCATGTGACTGCTGGCTGCAGCTGAGTCACCCATGGCTTCACAGTTGCACTAAAGAGCACAGAATTTTTAGTTTTTTATACAATCTAGTTTGACCAAATGGTTGATTTTTGGCAAATTGTTAAGAATAAAGTGATTCTGATGAAATTAACGACAGTTGGAAGGCTGAAAATCTGCTGATTCTTTCTGTCTTTACAGTTTTTGGCTCTGATAAATGGTGTAATTTTGGGATAACATGCCTTTTATACCTTCTAGTGGGTTTGAGAGTCAGACGGTTTAAAGCTCAGTAACTTCTGTGTGTTTTATTCATTGCACTTTTAGAAATCCTAATCTGTGTTACACATAATTAAGCAATACTCTTGATTTTGAAATGATCGGTTTGACAGAACAATAGCTAATCACCTGTGTGACTGATTGAAAGCCCTGGGAGGAAATATATTTCTGTAGCTCGAGTCAAGTGTGTTAAGCTCCTCTTAATAACATCTAATAACACTTTAATAGGATTTTAGGATTCAGCTGCAGTCTGACACTTAAATAATGATGGCCTGCGGTGCTTTGATTATCAGTGATTTATCAGTGAGTCTGTTTGGGAATTTAGTTACAATTATCTCCCTGCTGGCAAATAAAGGCATAAAATGTCCAAAAAAGACAGATGGATGTCGTTTAATTCAAGATAATATTGAGAATAGTTCCATTCTGAGGTTGTTTTCAGCATTCTGCATTTGTTTCTCCTGCTGTCTTCGAGGCAGCAGGAAAGAAGAGCTTCATTAGCCTTTATTTAAATGTGTAGAAGAAGTATTTAATGCAAAAGTTCTCAAATATACATGTAAATGTCAGTTTCTGTTATTGAGGATTATCAGGATAGCTGCTGACTAAACAGAAATATAATCATTTCTGTTTTGCAAGTCTCTATCCGGTTTATTTCAGTGTGATTTATCATCTCTTCTTGTATGTGTATGAATATATATAGTTGCTCAGCTTTATTATGCATATAAAACCACTTACTGCCAACAAATCAAACCTAAATGACTGTAATAAAGTATTGGATGAGTTTAAATTAAGGTTATGAATCCAAAGCCGGCTGCCGAGGCAAGGAGCCAATCTCTACTGTCCTCGAGGTCAAGGAATACATTTTGATTTAATTATACATTTAAATGTCAGCACACAGATGGAAAGGTTATGTTCGAGGAGCTGATCCCTTGAGGGAGTTTTCATATCTTACCTGCCTGGTTTGGCTCAAATTAACTCAGATGTGTTTTGGTTCATCTGAGCTGGTGGGAAAAAATGTCCAAAACTGGTGCAAAACCAAAGAGTCTGGTTTCAGGTGGACTATTGCAGTCTTTTAATGTGGGGAGGCAAAGAAGAAAAGCCTCTGCACTGTGAGAGATGAGAGATTTCAGGAAAAAGTCAGTCTGAGAGTGATTACTGCCATCATCCAAAGCAATCTGTGCACGTCATCTATATTTATGCAACATACAGTATCCATAGTAACATGTACAGTGCTGTGAATAAGTATTTGAAATCTTCTATTTTTGAAATGTTCTCTCACTTAAATGTTGCAGATCATCAAACTCATATTTATATTTATTGAATATTAGACAGAGATAACCCACAAAAGACAAAATGCAGTTTTTGAATGATGATTTATTGAAAACCTGTATCACCCCCATGAAAAAGTAATTACCCTCCTAAACCTAATAACTGGTTGGACCCTTGGCAGCAACAACTGCAGTTAAATGTTTGTTCCAGCTTGTGATCAGTCTTTTACATCACCATGGAGGAATGTTGGTCCACTCTTCTCTGCAGAAGAGTTTTAATTCGGCCACATTAGATTCAAGCATGAACTGCTCTTTTAAGGTCTTGCCACAGCATTTCCATTAGATTCAAGTCCAGACTTTGACTCGGCCACTCCAGAACCTTAATTTAGTTAGTTTGGAGCCACTCAGAGGTGGACTTGTTTGTGCGCTTTGGGTCGTGAACTGATGGTGGATATTCTCCAGGAGGATTTTCTGATAGAGAGCAGAATTCATGGCTCCATCAATCATGACAAGTCGTCCAGGTCCTGTGGAAGCAAAGCAGCCCCAAACCATCACACTGGCAGTAATCATATGTGGGTGTGGCTGGTCAAACTGAACCCAATTGCCAAATGAATTTGGTCATTTGGTAGATTGGTAATAACTTTTTCATATAGGGCAATGTGGGCTGGACAGCATTGTTCCTTCAAAAAATAAAATCATCATTTAAAAACTGCATTTTGTGTTTTCTTGGGTGATCTTTGTGTTACATTATAATTAGTTTGATGATCTGAAACATTTAAGTGCAAAATGATATGCAAAAATAGAAGATTTATGTATGGGGGGCAAATACTTTTTCACAGCACTGTGTATCTCAATTTAACTTACCAACAAAATATATGTTTAGTTCAGTGCTGTAATCCTCTCGATTCTGAGGCCCCATCCACACATAGTCAAAACGCTTATAGTTTTAAAAATGTTAAATGGTCTGCACTTATATAGCGCCTTTCTACCTTAGCGGTACCCAAGGCGCTTTACAATGTGTTTCTCATTCACCCATTCACACACCAATGGCGACACACTTCTATGCAAGGCGCTAATCTGCCATTGGGAGCAAGTTCGGGTTCAGTGTCTTGCCCAAGGACACTTCGGCATGTAGGGGGGGACCGGGGATCAAACCATCAACCTTGTGATCAGTGGACAACCCGCTCTACCACCTGAGCCACAGCCGCCCTTGTTCTTCGTAAAGACGGAGCTGTTTCAGTAAATGTGTCCGTCCACACGAATTCACTTGATGCGCCTGAAAACGATCTAAAACACATGCCAGGCCTGTTGGTGGCGCTGTGACGGCGTAACGGAAACAAGCGGAAACTGGCGGGTAACATTAGGCATGCGCAGAAATCTGTATACGATGTAAACATAGAACTTGGCGGCAGCAAGTACGAGTGGACGAGTATATTTATATTAAATATATTTTCCTGTAATAGTGATAACAGGGTGACTAGCTTCAGCTGTACACACGCAACTCTGTACGGCGCCATAGTTGTCATTTTCTGAGTTTGGCGCATGCGCATTTATTGAGAGGTGGAGCTATGACGCAAGCATGTCAGAAAAAGAAGCGGACAGGGCGTAACAACGGTGCCACGTAAACGCCGTTTTGACATCTTTCCACTCTGGGACCTGGGTTCAGAAATGATCGTTTTCAGATACACGGGTTTGATGAACTATTTGTGCGTTTAGGCCTGGGCTCGTCTTTGTGTGGACGGGGCCTGCGTTCACATCATGTGACCTAAAAGACAGGTCTGATGGGCAATCTGCAAAGAAGCAAACCTTACTTAACCTTGCCTGCTGGTTGGGAACACTTTTGTTTTAAATCACATACAAAAGCAACATTTTATAGTGTACCTAATTGTTGTATTAACCAACCTTCTGATGTGATTTAACAGTTTAAAACAGACAAAATCAGCATTTTAGAGCTACTTCTGAAAATACTGCACTGCAAGAGAAAATATATAAAAATGCACTTTTCAGCCTAAATGAACGTGTTTAGTGTTTCAGCAGACTGGTGGTTGATGGCTGTAATTCTCTCTGTGAATGAATGAATCAGGAGCGGACATTGCTAACGTCTGCAACGAGGCAGCTCTGATCGCAGCCAGGTACATGAACCCATCCGTCAACGGAAAACACTTTGAACAGGCCATCGACCGGGTCATCGGAGGTCAGTGTGACATCACAAGCTGACTCCAACTCTAATCACTTCTTCTTCCTGTTGTTTATTTTAACTGTTTGTATGTTAATTGTGTCCTATAATTCATTTTGCATTTATTCTGCTTCTGGTTTCAATGTCTTTATTTATAATAACAACAAAGAGACAACAGTAGTAAAGTATAATGCAGTTTCTATCAGTTCATATTCCTCAAAGTCTGAGTTCTGCTTTGTCTTTGTGTTTTCAGGTCTGGAGAAGAAGACTCAGGTCCTGCAGCCCACAGAGAAGAAGACTGTAGCGTATCATGAGGCTGGTCACGCAATCGTCGGCTGGTTCCTGCAGCACGCTGACCCCCTGCTCAAGGTAAACTCGATATATCCTGAAGGTTCAGAATTCAGTATCATGTAGTGACAAAGAGTCTGTGCGGTTGCATATGAAAGCAAAGTTTGTATCAAATATCTCAATAAAGAAGAATCCATTTATTTATTCACTCAGTCTGCTCAAAATGAGTTTAATGGACACTGAACAAAGCTTCTACAAATATATAATTGTGCTACCAGATCATAAGTAAAAATGTTTTGCATTGATCAGCTTACAATCAATCAATAACTCTTTCATAATCAGATAAGAGCTTTAGTCTAATTTAGCTTTGACTTTTTAAAAATCCAAATATGGTGAACATTTGTTGATTCCAGTTTCTGAAATGATGAGATTTTGATGCTTTTCATCACTTTACATTATAATACACTAAATATTTTTAGACATTTGAAAGCATCACCTTTCAATTTTTTGCTTTTTTCTGACATTTTATGGACAAAACGATTATTGGATTAACAATAATGAAACTGTAACTGATTGTGAAAATAATCTTTAGTTGCAGCACGAATTAGCATCATACCACTTGCATTCAGACTGCAGCCCAGATAGCGTATGCATTCCCCCAATGTCGGTTTGTGCATATTCAATACGTACCTAGGAACCTTTTGCAAGCACTGGTTTCTCGTAGGACCAGTCGGAGTGGCATCAATAACATTTTTTTTTACCATTAATGCCTGTTGCATCATACCTTTATATCTATTCTATGTGCTATAGACAAATGAACAATCTCCACTTAATATAGCATCAGCTTGAAAGCAATTTTTTTTATATCATTGTAAATAAATTCAGGCGTCAAGGGGTTAACCAAAATACAACGCTGTTGATCAATGTCACATCAGAAACTGAAGCAAAACCTTAATAACAGATTGAAAATCAACAATAACTCACACTAATGGCAGGTTTGCTCTCTAATTCATTACCAGGAGTACTTTAACCCCCGGGGGTAAAAGGAAAGATCAGCTCCACTAATCAAAAAAATGCAAATGACTATTTCAAGATATACGTACATCCACATATCAAGTGGACCTGAACACATGCTCAGGTGGGATAAGTAACTAAGTGATTAGAAAAGTGCTAACTTTTTAACAGCTTGCTTAAAGTAATGAATAAACAGTTCATTACAGTACATACAGTAGATGGTCAAAAGTATTGGATAATTGGTTAAAATAGATATTAGATAATGATGAGATTGCTCAAAGTGAATAAATGGTTCAAACAGCCAAAGGTTATGCAAAACCATTGAAATAGTGAAGGGAAAAGAAACAGATAAACTGCAGAGAAAGCTAAAAGTAATGGATCCAATTTTTTTTATATGTTTCTAAAATCGTCGTATAAATACTCTCTGCCCCTCCGAGTGGTAAAAGTACAAATGCAAGGGACCTTAACATTTAAGCTGTGTGAAAAAAGAATTTTAGCAATATCAACTTTAACAGGGTTCAATGCCTTTCAGTTTAAAATGAGGGCTGTGAAGTGATGTGAGCAAGCTAATGTTGTAGCACAGGGTTTTTCTGCATTGGTTTCAGCCACCAGAATTAAGAATACAAATAGAATTTTTTAACCACTGTGGTTAACTTGGGTCTCATTTTCTCAAACATAGACAGTTTTGTTTATCAGAAATAACAGCATCACACAAGACTCAAAGACTCATTCCCTTTCCTGTACACAAACTGATAACTCTGATAAGCACACTTTTAACAAATAGTCCATTGCTTACAGATTCTGGTGATTAAATGTCTTGACCTACTAAAAAATCTCAATACGGAACATCATAATCAATTGCTTAGAATTTAAACTGCTCACTGCTTTTCATGTAATGAAAGGATAAAACCTTTTACCATCACTGTGACTGTACTACTGTTATCACTACTGTTACTGATGACGCTGTCCTGTCACATCTCCACCTGTTACTGGCGTAGAAAGAACATGTTTGTAAACCCCATTCTGTTTGTGTCCAGGTGTCCATCATTCCACGGGGGAAGGGTCTGGGCTACGCTCAGTACCTGCCCAGAGAGCAGTACCTGTACAGCAGAGAGCAGCTGTTCGACAGGATGTGTATGATGCTAGGAGGCCGAGTGGCAGAGCAGGTCTTCTTCGGCCGCATCACCACCGGAGCTCAGGACGACCTGAAGAAGGTTACGCAATCCGCCTACGCTCAGGTACACGCACAGCTGCTGGATCCCCCAATCCTGTCAGATACATACAAAAGAGTCTCAGGGCGTGTTCACACTGGGCCGTTTAGTGCGCACTCGAGATTGATTCTCTCTTTGGTCCATTTCTTTTGCTGGTGTGAACAGGGACTAGTTGGTGCGCACCACTTTTAGTGCACACCAACTTGAAGAGGTGGTCTCGGGCCGCTGTTTGGAGCGCAAACGTACTATCCGGAAGCGGAGCGTATGAAATTTGTTCTAAATGTGTTGCCGTAGTTTCTGGTACAAGGCATTGTGCATTTCCAACGCCGCTCTGGACTCCGATAAAGACTCGACATCAGAAACATTACGCATAGATAACGTGTAGCTCGCTACGGCGAGTATGGTGAGAAAACTAAGTATCTCTTCATCCATTTTGAAAAACAGTGGCTCAAACGCCTCTTGTTCACTGATGATAGCCTTGGTTTTGTTTACTTCCTTGAGTCACTTCCCGCCTTTGATTTTTGACCAATCGGTGACAACTTCGAGTATCACATGGCAACATCCACATGACCAATGGTTGAAATGAACGTTTTGACGTGATTCACGTCACCAAGTGTTCCACTAGAGCGCATTAGATTTAGAGACGTTGGACAAGGTCCAGAAAATCCAGGCTTTTTTTCTGGTCCACAAAAAATTTGCATTTGGTTCACTTCAGTTCACTTCAGCAAGTGTGAACACAGCCTTATTTGTGCTGTGACACCTCACTCTACATCTTGACCCACAGGTGGTGCAGTTCGGGATGAGTGAGAAGGTGGGGCAGGTGTCGTTTGACCTCCCCCGGCAGGGTGAGATGGTCCTGGAGAAGCCGTACAGCGAGGCCACAGCTGAGCTCATAGACCAGGAGGTCAGAGATCTGGTTGAGCGAGCGTACGAACACACTCTGCAGCTCATCAACGAAAAGAAGGACCTAGTGGAGATGGTAAGACTCTAATTCATCACGTGGTATCTACTGCTTTTGTGTCCACGTCCTGGAGCTTGGAATTTCAGAAACATGTAACATTTTTATGTAGATTCAAAATTCACTTTTCACATGTCTGACAGAGAACTCAAAAGTAGGGAAAACCTAATTCTATACACACAACATATTGGGAAGTCTGGCTATTTGAGAAAGTTTGAGGAAACACTGAAGAATACCAGAATGATTTCATTTGGCAACTTCAAATGAATTAAAGATTTATATA
>OMNN01050084.1:0-13265 GCA_900302755.1 Chromis chromis
AGTGATGTAGATAAAACACAGTTGTAAAACCTTCCTGCATCTCAAATCTGTGTTTTATTGTTTGCTGCCGTCGCTCAAATAAAGACCAGTGATGCAAATATAATTAAACACCTGCCGCGTCTCTATCTGTAATATTATAAAATGGTACGACCCAACCAACTGCAGTCGCTCGATGCTTTAATTGCTACCTGGAAAAACACACAGGTGTTCTGGACGGACGTCGATGTTTTGTCAGATAATCCTCCATTAAGCTTTTACTGCCCGTATGCTCATTTAAACCATAAACCAGATATTGCTCGTTTATTGCACCTTTTCTTGATTTTGTTTTATAGCGAACGTTTAGTCGGTCGCTGTGCAACAAATAAGACGGGAGGTCAAGCAAAAGAAGAAGGAGAAAGCTTGACATTTATACTCATCTAAGAGGTGGTTTCTTTATGGATTTCTGGTTACGTTCACTTGGTTTTGTGCTTGGTAAGTAAGATACAACCTGTGAAACATGTCATTGAACCGCTGTAGTTGTTCAATGGTTGGTCATTTATGGACTTTCTTGGTTAAAGCAGTTCTGTGGTTAGATCTATCACTTCACAGCATGAGAGCTTTGGGTTTGTGTGGGTTGTATTTGTATGCTTTGGTGACGTCCCACAGTCCAAAAACATGCAGGTTTGGAGAATCTATAGCTTGATTTATATGTACAACACCAAAACGCTAATTAATGGTGGGGTTCGTACACCACTCTAATGAGTTTCTCAACTGAAGCCGAGCAAACGTGTTGGAGTTTAAGGGTAATAAAAACTGAACAGTTACTTTTACCGAAATGATTGCAAAGCAGAAAAGCGAGAAGACGTTGGAACCGATCGAGGAACCTGAGGAAGGTGCAAGGCCTTCTAATCAGTCTTTCTGTTTCTATTGCAGTGCAGGATCCAACAACTTTGACCACAAATCTAATTCAGACCGCACTAGAACAACAACTAAGTTACAGCACAGAGATCGACCAAACAGATGATTCTAGGTGTTCCGAGATCAAAAAGGCTCAAAAACAGAGACGATCAAGCCTTTGCAGTGACTGTTCCTAGTCTCTGGGACAGTTTACCATCACCGTTAAACCATCTTTAACAGCTCCAACATTAAAGCGATGAAAACATTAATGCATCAGTAATTATAATCCACTAGTATAACATTTTGACCACCTGCCTAATATTGTGTTGGTCCCCCTTATGTGGTCCAAAATGCTCTGCACCATTGGGCGTGGACAAGAGGACCTCTCAGGGTGTCCTATGGGGTCTGGCACCAGGACCAGGGCAGTGGATCCTTTGGGTACTCTGGCTTGTGCAGTGGGGCCTCTGTCAATCCAACTTGTTCCACTGCATCCTGTTGATGCTTGATCAGAATGGGGTCTAGGAAGTTTGGAGGTCAAATCAACATCTTGGGCCATTGTCATGTTCCTCAAGATATTCCTGATTGGTTGATGTTGTTGCCATGTGGTGGGGTGCATTTTCCTGCAGGGGTAGGCCAGTGACATTTGGGATTTCCATTTGCATGAGGGAGTGTGTTTGTTCTGGGACATCATCAACACGGATGTTAAAATCCAGGGTTTTCCAGCAGAACACCACATAGTACCAATATGATCAGTGTTATTCACTTCACCTGCCAGTGGTCATGATGTTGTGGCTGATCGGTGTATGTCTTTATTCAGATATTTAGTAGTTCAATCAGAGCTGCACTATTGAATGTTATTGAGTCTGTAGTAACTTAGAGCTCAATACGTCATTCATATGATCACGGCCTTCAAGTAATTTATTGTTGCATTGCAAGAAACAAAATGAACGGTAAGTATTAAGTGAGATTTTAAATGAAGTCAAATTTGTTGATCATTACAGTAATTCAACTTTTAATATTTGCTTTCTACACACAAACTTTGAGCAGAAAACCTTGGAAAATTTGTTCCATTTTGGACTGTAGCCGAACACAAAGAACACAAATGAACAGATTATGGGATTTTAGCATCAGTTGGATTTTTTTGTTGTGTATCAAATCAGGGACTCTTGACAGCAAATTTCCAAGCAAATCCACCGCTGGAATCAGACACAGATGTTTGTTCGTCCCAAATCCAATAGTCTGACTCTTTCTTTGCAACTTTATAGCACAATACAATCTGCTGGTGACTGTAGTGGAATATCTGACTCAACTTTTACCACACATAAGCTAAGATTTTATGTCTAAAATCAGCTTAAACTGGGAAAAGTCTGTATCATTTATGGACATTCGGTATAAGATGACATGTATGGAATAAGCCTCTGCAGTGCCGATCATGTAAAACATCTTAATTTCTCTCTTTGGCAAGTTTAGTTTATTTTGTGTGGAGACAACACACAGAGCTATAATTCTGTCACATTGACGACAATCTTATTTTATTGCACAAAAACAAATTGTAAAGCTAAAGCATTGCTCGCATTAAAACTGATCATAAGGCAGCATCTTGCTAAACAATGAGGATGAATAAAAATTGACGTTTACCTTTAGTCCTGCTTAATGAAAGCCATCCTCAGCAAGGACTTCGGCTTCAGTTACGACGTCTACCTGGTGTTTGATCCTGATGTAAAACCTGCTGCTGGAAGCCCATTAAAGCGGCTTCTCCTGCAAGGCCAAATGAAGCCTTCTGTTGTGCGGAGCACGTCTCCGCACAAACAACCATGCATCCATTTGTTTTGTCGCGCGCCCTCTCCATGAAAGGATCATCCTACACAGATCTCACCACCAGACTGAGATCCTTTCATAATCGGTGTTGCTTTTAAAACCGCATTAGTGTATGCTATAAAAAAAAGACGTCTTTTGAACATTGATTTAAAGCTTTTTCTTTGCAACAAGTTCTATCTCAGATGAGCTTCATAATACAAGAAAAAAAAGAAATCTCCCTTTCAAGCGTTGACAGCAACAATCAATGGAGCTTGTCTTAAAACAAAGTTCCACATTGTGTCTTGCTGGTCATTGATTTGAGCCAGGTCAGCTAGCCAGTGGATTGAAGCAGACCCCATACTGTGGCCAACACAACAGTGAACAGCAGGTGTCGGGGCCTCGCTCTGACACAATCAAAAAATAAAAAAGAAAGAAACCTCACAGAAAGAACGCTGTCCTCTGAGAAACTCTTTTTTGTGCGACCGACGTGTAGCATTCGTGTCATTTTCCTGACATGTGAGTGACAAGGGGAACAAATTACAGAGATATATATTCTGGTCAGCTTTGAAACAAGTTTTTTTTAAGGCACCTTTAGCAGCTGGGTTTTTAGCTTTTATTCTTGTTATTCCTTTTATTTTCGCTGTTCCTTTGTATCAAGACTGAAAAGTCACCATGTGGATGTCTTTCTTGTGTCAGGGAGCCTCGTAATGAATAGGCTGGAAGACTCTGAAATTACAGAATCTCTAACTGGGGTTGAGGCTAAAAGGGGAAAAAGTCTTTTGAAATCCAGGATAACCTTGTGACGAGTTGCCGCGAAATGTTATTGAATATGAAATGATTAAAGCTTTAAGGAGGGCGCACGCTGGGGAAGCCGGATGAGGAAGGGAGGGAGGCGGGATGGCAGGTGAGGGCTGCTTTTGAATTAGCCTCAGATCGAAGAGGAAGCCACGATTGTTCCATTAGATGCTGTAAGTGTAACTCCATCAATCGGGAGGAGATGAAACTTTACATTTCCGAAGCCGACAGACTCGGCGGGGGGTCTTAAAGGAAACTCCGCTCCCTCGCGAGGAGAGCTGAGAACACTAAACATCGCTGGCGAGAATAATGATTGCTTCACAGCTTGAAGTAATGTCAGCCAGCCTGCCTTTGTTCTGATGGACATAAATTGCTGGCGCCTATAATTAGAGCCGCTTTCGACCAGAGATGATCCTACTTGACCAGCAGTCGTTAATTCAAGCCATTAGCTGACTAGTTGTCACACGTTTATGATAGTGAAGCCTTAAAACCAGATGGATGCACTTGAATTCACATCCTTTCTTCTTGAATTGATGTCAAAGTACATAATTAATAAACACATACAGTATTTTCCCCAGTTCTAATTCATACAGTATCCAACTATCATGGTTCTGATAGCATTTTTCGTGAGATACATGTAAAAATATAACAATTGTATAGTGCATTTACATTTGTAATAAAGTCTAATGCAAAAAATATGCAAGTATTATCAAGTATTTACCTTACTATAGAATGAAATAGAAGATCGCAGGGTTAATTATGTAAATACATTTTATTTGCGGGGGTATCATACAATGCTTTGAGAGAATGTTATAAGTTGTTAACACTGTGCTGCATTACAGGGAAGCAGGGAAGCTGAACATTTTGTTCTTAAGCCTAATTGTATAAGGCGCCATATGCTCTGTAAGTTATCACAGAAACTATAAGACTTTACCGTAAAGACCCCATATTGTGCTTTTTCCCCCTTGTCCTTTAATGTGTTATATCACTGCCTTTTATGCATGTAAAAGGTCTGCAAACTTACAAAGCCCAAAGTCGACTTCAAACGGAGTTATTCTCTGCCACAGAAAATGTTGTACTTAACCTGCCTTTATAGCTGCAAGGATTAGTCGTCAACTATTAAATTAATTATCCACTATTAATTTTTTGAGCAAAAAAAGTGTAATTTCAACTTCTTAAATTTGAATATTTTAGATATATTTTTTAATGAATTTTAAAAATGTTTTATAGGGCGCCCCTATAGCCTAATGGTTGTGTCGCGTGACCCACATGCAGAGACGTAGCGGCTGACCCGGGTTCGAGTCCGACCTCGGGCATTTACCGCATGTCTTTCCCCAGTCTCTCCCATTTCCGACTCTATCCACTGTCCTATCTAATAAAGGTGAAAAACCAAAAATAAATCTTAAAAAAAAAAAAGTTTTATAAATAAAATAACACATTTTGTCATAATTTCGGACATTTTCTAAAGCCCTACCTGCCTTAAACGCCTTGCTTGAAGTCCGCTTTTAACTAAAGTTTTAATTAGTACTTAATTGCACTTTTTTTTTAAATTTCAGCTATATTTGGATTTGCACTTGCATCTCTGTGCTCAGAAAGGTGGAATAACTTCACAGCTATTCTTAATGTTAATATTCTTAATATGTTCCAGTTTTCACCGTTTAAAGAGCCCATGTTATGCTTTTTTGACCCCTTTGCCTTAGTGTGTGGTTGCTTTTTGTGCATGTAAAAAGTCTGCAAACTACCACAGAAAACACTGCTCCTTACCTGCCTAAAACACCTAGTTTGAAATCCAGGTTTATTTTCTGTTACGTATCTACATCACCATGTAACACATTTGCATAATAATGCCTAGCTAGCAGCTAGTTTAGCCTTCAAACTAAGAATAAGCAGCTTCCTCGCAACCCACTGTTTATTATAGAGCTACATCCCTTAGATTTGTGGTTACAGTAGGTAACCAACATTACTCAGTTTAATCAGGCCATCTGACCAATCAGAGCAGACTGGGCTTTTTGGTAGGGAGGTCCTTAAAGAGACAGTAGCTAAAACAGAGTGTTTCCGACAGACCGTAAGAAGAAAAGCTGCAGCGATGTACAGCATAAGAAAAGTCATGTGTTTTTTTCACCATTAAATCATGCAAATATATTCCACTAGACCTAATGAATAGAAATATAAACCTGTAAATGTGCATCATATGGGCTCTTTAATGCTGCCACAAAAAAGACGCCGCCTGGCCGCTGCATTGGTGGTTTGGTGGTCTGTCAAAAAATGGTAAAAATAAACTTTTTCCTCGCCCTGTCTGTCTTTTTACCTGAATTTTCTGTGTAGCTGCCATTCAGGGTGACATGAGCCAACAGCTGGAGTTTGCACATCACCTTTACCTTCTGAAATGATCCCACACTTTGGATTTCCTGCCCGACATATGGAATTACTATTCAATCACTGCAGGAAATGGCAGTGTAGAGGATAATGTCTGTCTGAATGTTTTCACTCACTGTGGAGGTTCTTTCTTTTAATCTTTTTGACCAACCGACCAAAGAACTTTGGAATTCGGAATGTTAATAGTTAACCAGACGTGGTGAAGAATTAAAAAAATATTGTGTTTACATTCCTGACATTTGGACATAAATTAAAATTCAAACTACAGACTCAAAATTCTCCCTAAATACTAAGCAGCGCCGGCTTTCTGAGGCACCTTTATCTTCTCTCGGAGGTGCAGGAAGGTAAACAATCTTCACACTCCGCTGCCTGGATGTGATTTATTAGCTCCTACTGTATGTGTTACCATCCTATCACAGACTCGCCGTGTGCCATTTTCATTCACAGCGAAAATGTCACAAAATCCGCCTCTCCAAAGACAATTCCTCAGAAGTCGCGCCGAAAAACGATGAGAAATGCTTTACTTCAGCTCCTTAGCTTTTCATTTATTATCCATATAGCATCATGTAAAACCTGAAGGCTTTTTCTTGGGTGAGTCAAGAGTCCCTTTATCTGACTTTCAGTGTTTGAACAGTTATGCAATTTTAAATACGTGGAGCCAGAGGTCCGTTGCATTCTTTTTTTTTCTCTCCTCCTAAGTGGTTAAGTGGTGCATGTGTCGGAGTATATTTTAGCGCTGAAAGTCGGCTCGTTCTGACAACGAGCTGAGATGAACCTGTCAGCTCTTTCTGCCTTGTCCATCCGGCCGGAGTGTCAGTTCGGATAAAGACAGCCCTCAGCGGGTGAGCAGAAAGCCGCCCTCAAGTATTAGACATGACGCTATTAAAAATGCCACTTCTTCTTTGCTTCTTCTGATTGGATTTTTCCCTCACGGCGGGGGAAAGTCATACGGTAGCGCCGCTTTTTCCGAGGAAAAACATCAACGGCGCGCTTCGTTACAGTACACGTGTGCACCTGATTTTAATTGTTCTGACAGTTTACGAGCTACGAGTCAATTTTCCTGCTTCAGTTTCCATTAGTCATGCTTTCTTTTTTTCCTTAAACATCATCTTGATGTTTGTGGACAAACAGGCCGAGTCATTAAGAAACAGTAAACCTCAAGGGAGCAGGATTAAGCAGCCATCTTTTAAATTTTTTTCCCCCTTTCAGATGATAGATGGAAAGTTTTCGAGTGTCAACAAGAAGCAGTGATTGTGTGTTTACCAGGAGCAGCAGTGCAATGTGGGGAGAGTTAAAGATTTCCACTTTGTCCGGGCTTCCCTGTAGTGATTGCTAATCAAGGACAGAGATACAGAAGGACGGACAGACCTCAGTCGTAAGGACTGCATGCTGTCAAACTGTCAGAGAAAGGCATTGTTATAAAAAAAAAAGAAAAGAAAGAGAGCTGTCAAACTGTTTTTTTTATTCTTATCAGCATGTGAAATCGGAGGGATGGGAGAAAAAAGGGATTCATGACATATTTATCAGAAATCTCACACCCTCATCTCACATCCGTCGTCATCTTTTTACTGTCATGAGAAGATATTGATAACAGTTTTCTTGATTTAAGCGAACAAAACAAAAAAGCCCACATGAAAGAGACATGGTTGTCAGATGTGGCTGGATAACGAAGTAACAGGTCGAAGGAAAAAGGTGACGGCGTGATGTTATCTCTGTCCGTCTCGCTGTGACAGCATGTTGCACAGGTTTTCATCCAATCTGCCTCCTCTCCTGGGTGATCCTCCATCTATAGAGGTGGGATCCCAGCTGACCTTTTAGCACCGACAATGGAAGCTCCGCATTTATCCATCCAACTGCTTTTTCAATCCTGCAACCCGGCCAAGTCTTCTTCCTTCCTCTCTCGCTGCCTCTGCTTTCGATGCACACGCTGGATTTTAATCCTTTTTGTAGAAAATAAAATAGACACAGACGGGTTATTGTTCAGAAAAACCAAGCATGTCCCAAAATAGGAGACCTTTCAGGGTATTGGCTTTTGCGGTGAGTCTGTGCCGGTTTACAGCGAGCTTTACAAAAGAGTCTGGCAGCAGAAGAGAAGACTGTCCAGTAGGGGCTTGCTCTTCTTCTTCTTCTTTTCTCTGCTGTGTTTTTTGTGTGGGTGGGAATGGAAAGCAGCCTTCTCAACACACCGGCTGTCTTATGAGTCTGGCTCCAAACTGGCGGCCTGATGGCTCAATCTAATAAGCAGTCATCGGATATCAGATTCAGATCTCTCTCTCTCTGCCGTGTGAAAGACGAGACGCGAGTCCCTTCTCTATTTATGTCACAGTGACTATGCAATATGAGGGTGTTATATTGAAAGGGGTTTTGAGGAGTGTGTTGTCATCCAATACCGTACATCTGCTCTCCCGCCGGTACACAGAAGATCATTGTCCCGATGGTCTTTGACTGAACAGAAACCGGCTCGGCGGACGTCACTACGCAAACAGAGGTGTGTTTACAAAGAGCAGATTTGTCTCAGAGGCTCTTTTCTTTCAGATGCGGTGGAAAATTAGTCAGGATCGACCGATATGGGTTTTTCAGGGCTGATGCCGATGTAATCAAGAAAAAACGATGACCGATATTTGGTTTTAACAGCATGTGACAGCAGGAATCTGTCATTCATAACGAGGCTTCTTCATTAATAAGGGTGACTATAATTGAATATGTAAAATAGAAATAGGAGGGATTACATTATCTCCTCTGTTTATGTGTGATCAACTGAGATTGATCAGTTGATCACACATAAACGGAACTCGATTTCCTTGAGTTCTGTATGCTGTTCTTCTCAATTTTCTTAATATTTCTCTGTTATATCACTTTTATTGCCCACTAAGGTCCATATCTTGAAGCATTATTAATTATTGCTTTTCAGATTCTCTTTCAAACTAATTTGTTGCTACCTTCTAACTAAGCCACTAGCCATAAACATAGCCTTAGCCACAGAGTGACTAAAGACAAGGGATTGACCCGATATGGGGTTTTTAGGACTGATACCAATGCCGATTATTGGTGCCCCAAAAAAGGCCAATAGCTGATATTTGGAGCTGATATACATTAAATGTAATGTTTTAACTTCTTTTGCTTCTTTATTTACTTAATCTTTCACTGTTCTGTCACTTTTATTACCCACTAAGGCCCATATCTTAAAGTATTATTAATTATTGTTTTCCAGACTCTGTTTCAGACAAATTTGTGGCTGTTATCCAACTTAGTCGCTAGCCTTTAGCATAGCCTTAGCCACTGTGAGAGTAGCTAATTTCCTGTTTTTTTTTTGGCAATGACTGGTGTTTCTTCCCGGAGTTAAATCTGCAGTTTATTTCTGTTTTCTTAATCTTTCACTGTTCTATCACTTTTATTGTCCACTAAGGTCCAGATCTTAAAGTATTGTTAATTATTGTTTACCCTATTCTGTTTCAGTGTAATCTGTGGCTGCCTTCTAAATTAGCCGCTAACTGCTAGCATAGCCTTAGCCACTGTGAAAGTAGTTTACTTCCTGTTTTCTGGCGACAGCTTATGTTTCTTGTTCAGTCTCTGCTTGAGAGACATTTGTGAGACCACAGAGTGATACATCCAGAGAGAGGAGGCTGCATCAGACATGAAGTAGGGCATTTAATTCATCAATAATCTGCCGATAAACATGCCAAATATCGGCTACGATAATCTGCCAGGCCGATAATCGGTCTATTCCTAGAAATTATCAGCTCATTCTGCTCCCTGCAGTAGCTCCAACTTGATGAAAAGTCGTACCAACCCCTTCCTCGCTCCTTTTTTATCTCCCTCCATCACACCACCATTACTTGCTTCCATCTAATTCTCCCAGCCCATCTCTCTCCGCCCGTCCAGACCCCTTCCAGCCACTTGAAACAACTTCTTGTCTTTGTTGAGGCATAGATCCTCATTCCTGCGTCAGCGCCGCCTCTCTCTGAGCGCGCTTGTGTGAAATTGGATTGCTGATCCGTTGGTGCTGAGTGGCAGAGATGTAATATGGGATAGCGGCAACCGCATGCTCCGATGCCGGAGACAGCTGTTACAGGACACCGAGGGATCACGGATGACGCTTGACTCCTAGTCCTCGTCTCTTCAGGACTGGAAATGCTCTCAGCAAATCTCATGACAACATAAAGGAGAACACCGGCGAACAACAAGCAGAAACACACAAGGCTGTGGTCCGGCTGCCCAGCATGAGGAAGGCTGTCAGATTTGCTCGATTCGCTCAAGTGTCAAGAGGTCGCCGCTGATCCCTGGGCAATTTGAAGTGGCTGTCGTCTTAGATTTGCCATTATCATTTGTCATCGGCGCCACTGCTCCATGTCACTCCTCCTCTTCTTCATCACAGGGCGAGAGGTCCGTGTCAGAGGTGAAAGTTATACTTCACACAAATTTATCTTGTGATTATCACACACTTGCCACTCGATTGGCCTAAAAGATGGGTGTAAAAGGTTTTATCGGCTTGAATCCAAGTCACCGGTGGTGGCAAACTCTCAAAAGTAAAAACAGTCATGCACCTTCTTCCAGCAGAGTCTTTACTTTTACTCAGGTTGCTCTAAACTGGAGTTATTTAGTTGTGAATGATGGCTAAATCCCATCCTCCTGCAAACTCAGAAACTGCACCGAAAGTATTTTTTTTAACCAGACTTTGACCAGAAAAAGTGACATTTTGATGATTTTAATGGATTCGTTTGATCCCAATGACAGTTTTGTCATTAGCCCTGTTCCATACTGTACAGTACGTTAATAAACGCTGCAAAATTCGATAAACTTGTGTGGTTGTAGGTGAATATGGAACATTTTTGTTATAAATATCACCATAAACTCCCCCAGTTAATTTCTTAGATGAAGAATATTATTTTTGTATTCGAGTTTTCTAAACTTTAATGTTTAAATATGTGGTTTTTACATAAGGGATTTAGTTATCTCTTTTTCTCATTCCATAAGTCCTAACATAGTGTCAACAGCTGTGTTTTTTATAAATAAACATGCTATGCATCGTGTGTGTATGAACAAACCTCTCTGTGAAAACCTTTAGTATAGACAGGAATAAAACTGTCAATTTTTTCTCCTGTAAATGCTACTGAAGGGAAGATTTCTGCATCAGAGTAGGAAAAACAAACTCCTTTTGAGATTCTGACCTTTCAAGATATGATTTGTAAAATTCCAAACTATTAAATAAAACTTTTTAGTGGCCGCTACTTCTTATGGGTAAAACAAACATTTCCATCAAACTTCATTCATTAATTTAATGTTTAAATATTCAAATCAATAATACAAATCTATTTCAGATAAGCAATAATCTGCATAAATGTCCACAAGACAAACAGTAGTAAAATAATGCTATGGAAGTAAAACAGCCCTAAATCTCAACATCAATCAGTTTGCGGAACAAATATGTTTTAGTCTGTATTTTCTTGCCTTAAGGTTGTTTCTTTACGTATTCGAAGAAGCATTAATGAGCTATAGGAGACTGAAACACCTTTCACATCACCAATCAGCTGTTTCTTTTTCTTTCTTTGTCTTTGTCTCCGAACAGCATGAAGCATTACTGATACCAGCTGGCATGAAAGAACAAACTGTCCAACTGAACTAAATTCCTGAAGACTTTTCTTCATTTTTCTAGTCGTAGATGGCCGAGGCGATTTGTTTTGAGGTTTTTCTGCATTTATAATCAACTAGTTTTGTTTCTGTCTTCTTCTACTCTGTTTATTACATCCACGTAGCCTGTACTGCCACCTTCTGTCGACACTACACAGCCTGCTTTATTCACTCCGAAGCCTAATTCACATTTTATTTTTTGCAACATTTCAAAAGTTCACCTCAGATTTGCTTGACAATTATATCGAAATACGGCCAGCGGAGAAGCTACATGGTGCTTAAACATGCCTGAAGCAAGTTTTAAATTAGCAGCTTCACCTCCAATTTACACCAGGTTTCTCACATGCCATGTTTATTTATAGACGAGTGCAATGTATGATAATGTCATGCAGCACTAATTTTGGGAATTGTTGACACATACCACATTCAAATCTATATTTAAGAAGAATTTTCTGCATATTTTAGCGGCTACTTTTTTGACAAAGATTTAGATAGAAACGCTCCGATCCGCCGCTCAAGGCTGCCATTCATGCATCTATGTAATTGAGCACATCGTGAAATGAGAGGATCAGCTCTCTCGCCCTTCAAAGACCCACACTTAGTACCCATATTTCCCTTCAAGTGTTAAATGAACCCCCTGCTGAGCCTAGCTGATTGTATGTCATTTGGTTTTTGTCTGGTGGGAAAAACCTCATCCGGCAAGCTTCTGTTCCCTTTCCTCTGTGGCCTCCCCCTTTCCCTTTTGTCTGTCCTGTTCCACAATTGCAGAATAAAGAGAGGTGGCATTTAAAAAGGTCCACATGTGGAGGGGTTGACATTCAAAGTGCTGCCACCTTAAGGTTAACTCCATACGAAAGGTGATGGTGAATGCAGGCTTTTAAAGCATCAGTCATGTCACGTGGAATATCAGATATCAGTGTGGAGGCAGACGGAGTAGATGCAGGTAAACAATGCATCCCTCCACAGCGTGTCTGGCACTAGTCTCACACCTCTAATATTAAGGTCTGCAGGTGCTCGAAACATGGCTTACATGAAGCCAAAGACAATGAGGTTATTTGTTTTGCTGTTTTGCTGCCTTGACTAATTTTGCAGCCGAATATAACTCCAAAAGAGGTATACACTTCTTTTATGCAGCACTTTTCAAAACAAAGGTGCTTAACACAGTTAACACCTTTCAAAACAGAACTGAATACAATAAAGCAATTGAAATAATACAGAAAAAAACTTGATAATTAGTAAAAAATACAACAGATCAGACATGTTAGCAATAAAATTGTTTGCCAAAATCAATAAAAGTTTTTTTTTAGTGTAGATAGGATTTTAGAATTGATTGAAGAGATATCACAGGTCTAACAGGAAGTTCCAAATCTATGGAGTCCTGACTACAAAAGCCCAATTACCTTCTTTCAACTTTACATCAAAAGTAAACATGTTTACAGCCTCATAGAAAAGACCGTTTTGGTCTCTAAAGCTAATTTACCAGTTTTGACAACTCTGCATGGTGTGATTTTTTATATAATTCACCTGTTTAAATTGTACTGAGGTTTGAAATTACGCATAACTAAGGGTGTGACCCCTTTGGATTAGCCAGGAGTTAGGAGGATGGCCGGAGACACCACACTGAGCTTTAAAACTGCTTTTCAGGAAGCCCATGGGTGATGCCTCAGAAGGTTTATCTATCAATGGTAACTGGTGAGGAGAAGCTAAAACAAGGCCGATAAGATCTTTTGGTATTTGTTAAAGCCGAGCAGCTGCATTTTGTTCAAGTGAAGGCATGAGATAGGTTTTTTGGG
>OMNN01050097.1:1833-12170 GCA_900302755.1 Chromis chromis
ACTTTTTTATAAAAATACAGATATTTGATGTGGACATTTACATTTCTGGCCTGTTTTTGTTTAAATTAATATTTTAATGTGATTTAAGTAGTTATCTAATTCAATAAAACATCTGTAAAATAACATAAAAACTTATTTACCATTTGTGAATTCTTAATATACATAATCTGTATCAAATAACAGCAAATATATTTGCAGTTGACGCTAATTTTGCATCACTTTTAATCTCTTCGCATCTTATTCTGGTCTTTCGTGCCTCTTATGTGTTTTGTGTATTTGTGTACATTATGCGTCACTGCTTCATTGCGTCTCTTTCTGGTGTTTTTAGCATAATTTTGTGGCTCTTTGTAGTTGGTTTGAGTTTTTTTGGAGTTTGTTGTGTCTTTGAGACTGTCTATGACCCTTTGGCGTCTCTTTCTGGTCATTTTGTGTGTTGTTGCGATCTTTTTGAATGTATTTGTGCTCATTTTGCATCTCTTATTAGTCCCTTTGCGTCTTGCATTGAATTAGTATCTATTTGTATTTAATTTTGCATGATTTTTTAATTGATTGGCATCTCTTTCTGGTCTTTTTCCGCATCTATGCAGTTGATTTATGTCTCCTTTTCATTGGTTTGGATCGTTTTGTGGGTCTTTGTAGTTGTCAGTCACTTTGCATCTAGCAGTAATCCTTTTGTGTGTCTTAGAGGTGGTTTTTGCATCTCTTTCGCATGACTTTAATTGATTTGCATCTCTTTCTGGTCTTTTTGCGTGTCTTTGCTGTTGTTTTATACGGTTTGTTTTCATTTTGCATGTCTTTCTTGTGTTTCTGTGTTTTCTTGTCGTTGTTTTGTGGGTCTTTGCAGTTGTGTTTCTTTCTGGCTGTTTAAAATGTTGGCCATCTTTTCAAACAGACGCTCGTTGTGTCAATATATTTAGTTCTGTGCAGTCGTTGTTGACGTTGTGCAGCTGCAGTTATGTTTTCTGCCTGTAGGGGGCAGCACGACTCCAGTGAACACAGAACAGATTCAGTCTGCCGTCTGTGTGCGTTGCATTCCAAATTTATTGTTGCATCGTACATAAAACACCTGATAGAAATGTAAGAACACCTGTAAAGCACGAGATCAGTGTAAACAACGATATTGTATAGAAAGCCACATTCGTACATTCAGTCGTGCATAAGAAGGAACAAGAACACTGTAAACAGGAGAACAGTTGCTGAACCTGAACGTCTCATCATGTCTCACTTCAACACTTGGATTAGAAAACAGGCAGGGGAGTATAGAGATAGAAAGTCAACATATTGCATCATGCAACAACAAGGAAGAACCACTTGTATTGATAAATTATCATCATCAACGGGATGCACTTAGTTTTTTCACAGTCGTACTGAAGAGTGCAATAGAGACGTGATCCGTGCGATATGGAGCTTTATGGGTAGAACACTCGACGGTCACTGGCTCAAAATGAGAAGCTGCTTTTGGATTTTCATGGTAAATCTGCCACCGATCGCTCTGTAAACTGTTTTAGTGCTGATAAAGAGAAGAAGGATGGGAAGGGGTAGAAGTTAGAAAAGTTAGAATTTCTGAAATTAAAATGACATCATATTTGTGTCCTTCAACCAACACTGATGGTTTATTACATCTGAAACCATCCAAAACTTTTATACCATAAAATAAAGATATTTGCGATTGATATATCAAATTCTTTATGATAAAAATTGCCCATCTACCCACTTTCAACAGGGTTTTCTTTCGCACATTGAAATTTGAGGCTCATAATTGTTTTAGAACAATTTCTCTATAGTCATTTAAACAGAGCCTCAAATTTCAATTTGCAAAAAAGTGGGTCAGCAGCAATTTTTAAAACAAAACATTTGGAAATGTATTTGGAATATCAATCTTAAATTTCACAGTTTTCTTTATGAATATCCATAGTTTGTGCTATAAAGTTTAAAGGAAATCAAAGAGAGTCGAGCAGAAATTGTTTGAGCTCCATTATACATTGTGGATGGTGTTGTCAGACTCAGAGCCGGCTGGCCCATTAGGCAATATAGGCAAACGATAAGGGCGCCGTGGCCTCCAGGGGGCGCCACAAAATCAGGAAAAAAATTCACCTTCAATATAATTATATAAAAACTAGTTTTTACTATTAACTCTTAAAATGGAAAAGCTCATATTGATTCAAATGTAAAGCAATGCCCAATTAATATTACTACAAAACAATGCTATTCGATTTCTTTTGTAAGCGTATGTAAATCGCCGATGGAGGGGGCGTCATATAAAATCTCGCCTGGGGCGCCACGTTGGGTATGGCCGGCTCGGGTCAGACTGTTACTGAGCAAATACGTCGGAAGGTCATAAAAATGGTCCTTGATGTCTTCTCCAACTTTAACCGATCAGTGTTGAGACATGCAGTAGTTTTTCAGGGTTGCTCAGAAGTTTTTTCTTCCCTGAAAGTGTTGCTGGAAGAGGTTGTACAGGTGCAGTTCTGAACAGAACGCGCACAAAACAAACCTAAAACGGTCTCATGTAAATAAACCTGAGGATCCAAAATGTGCTTTTCCAACAAATGCTCTGGGAACATTCATTTCCTAAAAACGGATTTCAGAGAGTAAAAGTTCCTCTGGCACATTTGTACCAAAGCCTCAGGAAAATTGGGAGAATTTGTTTTAGCCGTAGTTTGTACATGAAAGATGGATTTAGCCTCCAGGTCTAAAAAGTGAAGCTATTCTAACAGCCAAGAGGGGGCGACTTCCCTGATTTTATAGAGGTTCGTGGTCTCAATTCAAGTCCAAGTCCAATTAACAACATTAATTTTTATACACCCGATCCAAGTAATTTAATATTTAGTATCTGTCAATAAACAATATTTTCCTAGATAATATACATCTTAAGAGTTATAGAAAACTGTAGTACTTGGTTGTTCCACAAGGTGGAGCCTCTCACTGTTTAATACTGTAGAGACCAGAGGAGGCTCACTCAGACTACAGGTAGTTCATGTTGCCAAGCAGAGAGCATTGTTGGGGTTTAGCTAGTAAAGGGGCACCATGACAAAGCATTCTGGGAAGCTTGATTACCTACAGTTAGTGCTCATGTATAAATTCAAGTCAGAATGAGGTAGGACATACTTCTTATGTGAATATATTACAGCAGCTTTTGAGGTCCTATCATGTGTCTTGGCTTGGCCAGCAAAAATGAGCACACGACAGATAAATGTTGAATTTACATGATCAAGTATTGATTGATATTGCTGCACTGTCGGTGAAGTAAATTATTCAAATTTGCAACATCTGTGTGACAGTTGGCTTAAACAAAGGATCGGGCTTAGATTCTTGTCGATGTCAATCAGCCCAGACCTTGATCTAAGGATTGGGCTTTTCTCAGTCGCTAGTTTTAACTCTATTAAATACAGCATGATTTTCTTTTAGGTCACATTTGGAGAAAAATAGATGACAAAGCAGGATATGCTTCAAAACAGTACTCCACAAACCACGACGTCACGGTGGCTACATCCATCTTTTATATACAGTCTATGGGTGCAACACAAGACATGTCCATGCATGTTTCTTACATTCTGAATTAGAATTGTATGTAAATCTTGCACAACATGCTTTTTGCAGGGTTGCACTACAGGGTAGTAATCAAAATTTGAGGAGAGTTAATCAGAATAAAAAAAAACATTAAGTGATTTGATTGGCTATACCCAAGAAGTTTATGTAAACATGGAAATTCTGAGTGGAAACGGCAAGTAGGGAACCAGAAATATGAATTTCACCCGGCTGTTGTGGAAAAAACATGCATTAATTTAATATGACAAATCTACAAAATGTCTGCTTCACTTTGGTGAGTTCTACCCTTCATATGTAACACTGTTGTGTATGTATGAGTGCAGGTGTGGTGCTGACAGTGCTTTAACTCCAGATGACCAGTAATGAAGGCACACTACCCTGCTGCTCTGGCTCCACCCTGCTCTCCAACCCTCACAGTGACTCTTATTATAATATAATACACCTGTCCTCTTAGTTACTGCTGATTCCTGTGGTGAAGTTGCTTGCGTTCGTCCATTAAAGAAACCAGAGGATCCCTGTGAACCATGTGATCCCTGACAGTGACCGTCTGCATACTGCTGCTGCTTGCCGTTAGTCGTGGCACATTGTTCGCGGCAGCTCATTGGTCAGGATGTGCCACCGCTCCACCCTGCGGCCTTTATTCTTCAGGCAGTCCGTCCAGTGACGGAGGGCGTCGCCCTGCGACTGGCAGCCAAGACAGACGCCACCTAAACAACAGGAGGCGCAGAAAGAGTTAGACGTCCATTATTGTCCCTCTAAGAACATCTAGGAGTCGTGACTTTTTAGGGGAACCCTCAGAGACTCCTATCATATCTATGTGGATATGTGGGAGTCCATGATCATCTGTTTGTCTACACCTGTAAGCCTTGACTGTCCTGAATGGACACACCCTTTCTATGGATATCTGTGAGTCTTTACAATCTTTGTGGACACCTGGGAGTTATTATTGTCCTTAAGTGGACTTCTAGGGGTCTATATTGTCTTTATGTGGACAGTTGGGAGTCACTATTGCCCTTTTGTGGACATCTGTTAGTCTTTATTGTCTTGGTTCCCAGCTGGGAGTCATTACAGTTCATATTTGAACTCATGGGAGTCACTATTGTCTTTATTTTAACACCCAGGAGTTTCTATTGTCTTGGTTCCTAGCTGGGAGTCATTACAGTCTTTGTGTAGACACCTGGGAGTCTTTATTGTCTTGGTTCCCAGCTGGGAGTCATTACAGTCTTTATGTAGACACCTGGGAGTCTTTATTGTCTTGGTTCCCAGCTGATAGTCATTATAGTCTTCTTGTGGAGACCTGGTGTCATTGTTGTCTTCATGTGGCCACCTCTAAGGACAAGCTGCTCATTAACCCAAACTATAGTCTGTATCAAACTAATGTAGCTCTCAGAATTATTAGTAACATATAAGCTAAAAATATGTGAACTTAAAAGTTTACGAGAGTTTCTGTAGTTTTATAATTAACAAAAAGCATCTGAAAACTCTTTTCATTTACCAGCAAAAAAAATAATTTACAATAGCAACAAAAAAATAACTTTTCACTCTCAGTAAATGCTGATAAAATGTTATTTCGATTCTGGCTAACAAATGATACAACTTCAGTTCAAGATGTTTAATGATGTTTTGGGTGCTGACTGGTTTTGTGGCAGCCAATCTGAAAGGATTATTTTTCATATCTGTGTTAAAAACTCCAGCAACCAGCACTCCGTTTCCACATTTAATTAGAACATGACCATAATGACAGAAATAGCTAAACTACCAAAATCAGCGCAGGACAGGAATGAGATCATAAATACAGATGGTTCATGTGATAAATATGCAGTAATAACCTCAACAAGCTGAGCAGCTTTGCCGGCACTAATGAGCAGCATGTGTTAGACTCATTAATATTTACAGCGTTTTTCTCACAGCTGAAGCAGAGACTGATTCTGTTAAAAACTTTCTACACCAACACTGACAGACTGACTTCCCGTCAGCAGAAAAACTGATTTCTGAGACTTTTCCAAAAAGCCCCGAGGCGTTTGTGGACCGCCGGGCGTCACTTTTCACCTCATGCTCAGATTGGAGGAGTGATCTCACCGATGAAGTCATTGGAGCGTCCGAGGTCGTAGTCCCACACCGTCACCTCCAGAGTCTTGTTGGCCAACTCCGACAGCGAGATCTCATAGAAAAACTCCTGCAGAGGAAACGTGCAGAGATTCAGATTCAAGACAGATTGAAGGGCTGTGAGGTCCAGCATGAAAAACCTCCTGAACAGCCGAGTGTTGAACCACAAATTTAGATTATAGTGATATATTCTATCTACTGCAGATGACAGTCGAAACATGTCAAGGTAAAAGAACATCTCCTACTACTACTTGTCAGAAAAAAACAACAACCCAAGAATATATTTAGAATAACAAGATAAAATGAACTTGCTGGATTTATAGATTATAATAAGTTCTTATTTGACCAACGGGTTTCTTCTGACTGTAAAGGATGTAAACAAGCAACAAAAGATAATAAGACATTGTGTTGTTTTAGGGCCATGTCCAAAATTAATAATTTTGCATCTTTTTGTGTTTTTTTGGGTCATGTTTTGGGTATTATTCGTCATTATGTGTCACATTTATGACACCAAGTCTTGAGCTTTTTCCATCACCAGAAAGGGTTAAATCTAATTTGTTGCAGGAGACGCGTGTTCTGGTTATCATGTATGTGGGAGAAACACATGAGACATTTCCCCAGAGAGGTTTTTCCAGCAGATCGGAGGGTAAAGTGGCCAGAAGGGGCCAGATTTAAATGAAACAATAACCGCAGAGAGCGAGCGGGAGGTTGTTAAGGCTTCGACCGGCCGGGGGGCAGCAGCTGGGGGTTCTCACCTCGTTAAATTCAGGGTTCAGGGTCTTTTTCATCACGGCTGTTTTGTGCTTGGATTTCTTCTGTATGTCCGGCTTCAGGTATCTGAAAAGGAGGGAGAAATGGTTTACTTCTGATTTATGCTGCATGACTAATGATTTAGCTGCTGCCTGGAGCTTGTAAATGCATTTATATATGTACAAGGTATTTGTTAACCTGCTCTTTTGAGTGCTTTAATAATGGCTGTTTGATTTTGATTAAAGTAAAGTTCGAGGGAAATTGGCACAATTGAATGCAATGCTTAAGCAGCATGGCAACCAAAACATCCTGCAGCGAACCTGGTGGGACCATCATTAGTTTTTAATGATCAGAGATGAACCATCAGATCATATCAGCGACTTGTAGATTTCTAACTTTGTGACTGTGAGGCTGATTATAAATCCATTAATGAGAGAACCACAGTGAGAGGACTGAAAAAGAGTTTAATTACTGTAGCCTGCAGCAGACTGCTGCTCTGCAGGAATACTTTCATGCTGCAGTCGCATGAAATCGTGCGAGTCATCAGTAATGAAGCTGTGATTAATAATTAATCGCTCCAAGTCAGTTTTACAGTGCAGCACTTTGCACATTTGTCTTTGTCAGGACCTGAACCTGAACCTGATTCTAACCTGAATCCTAAAACCAAGACTGAATCCTCAAACAGCTCTCTGAAAGTCAACACCAAACTGAGAACTGAACGCAAAATTCAACAGGGAAGTCTGACTCTAACTTTACCACAACTTAATCTTACTATAGTTAACCTTCCCGTCATTTAACTAACCTTAACCTAACCTAACCGAAACCTTGTTTGTGCCCCACTAAGGACACTGAATCCCCACAATGTGTCAACAGATGTGTGTCAAGAGATGTGTGTTCCCACATCGTCAGTAATCTGGGTACAGTGTTGGTACATGATTTTTTAAAGAAACCTGCCTCTAACCTTAACTGAACCTTCCCGACCTTAACCTTACCATATTTAGCCTTAGCTTAAAGTTCCCCTAACTTATCCTTAACTTTAACCCAACCTTGAAGTAACCTTTCTCTAACTTTAACTTTAGTCATCTGCCTTTATCCTAACTTAACCGTAATTCTCCCTAACCTAACCTGAACCTTAACCCAACTCTAAAATAACCATGCTCTTGCTTTACCATAATTTAATTTTACCCTTCCTAACCTTCCAATGACCTTAAACTAACCTTTGGCTAATCTAACCTAACTTGAACCTTATCGGGACTTGTCTGTGTCCCTATAAGTCCCTATAAGTAAGTGTGAATGTGTCAATGACTTGTGTCCCCACATTGTCAGTAATCTGGGTAAAGTGTAGGTACATGATTCACAGGACAGGGAGGTCTGACTCTAATTTTACCACAACTTAATCTTACCTTAGTTAACCTTCCCCTGTCCTTAAACTAACCTAACCTAACTTTACCTTATAGGGACTTGTTTGTGTCCCTATAAGCACACTGAGTCCCTACAGTGTAAATGTATTAACAGATGCGTATCCCCATATCATCAGTAATCTGGCTACAGTGTTGGTAGATTATTAACAGGAGGTTAAAGCCTGAGCTCCACATCAGCAGCAGCAGCAGAGTTATTAGAGCAGACAGAGCTGAGCTGTAATTGGTTCTGACCAATTATTTTAAAGATGACATGAGGAAATGATAAAAGCGAGGTGTGGACTCGCTCGGCTGCCTCCTGTTCATCGCTGTCACCTCCCATTTCGGGCCCCTGGTACCCTGCTGTCGGTCTGGGGACGTTGTGCAGGAGATGAAGGAGCTCCAAGCTGCTGGCTGGAATATTAAATCTGTTCATTTCCTCTGAACTGACTCAGAGTGCTGAGTTGTTGTCTCAGAGCTGAGGCTGCTGATCCACTAAGGCCAAGTCTGCAGACACAAATCGATATGTCTGACTGCTTTAAAATGGAATTAGTCTCTTAGTTTTAGCTCACAGCCTGTTTTCCAGAAAAATATCAGAGCAGTGATCGTAGTACCTGTCTGACTGAAATCAATGTGAGGTTGAGTGAAGTTATTGATTTAAAACTAAATGTAAGCAGGAAAAATGCACCAAAAACACAAATTTGAAGACATAAACAACAACTGCTACACCAGGATCCTCCACTAGGGGGCAGATTACACCTCATCATTCGAGGCTAAGAAAAGAGAAAATCTTCTTTGTGCACTTTTAGTTTTGCACAGCATAAACAGAAACCATGGCGACACTCCAGGATGTTACAGCATCGCCCCCTGGTGGCTGACTGCAGTATAGGTCATAAGCTCCGCCCCCTTCTATGTTAACGAACCTTCAATATTTGGTTGTTTAAAAAAAAAAATACAATCTTTGTTGATTGGAAGTTGTTCTGAGCAATATTCAAAGAATGTGTTATCATTTTGACAGATATATGAGATGAGTCACGATTTTAGCAGGAGTAGTAATTATTGCATTTCTTTTCAACCGATACAAATCTAAAGATAATGAAGTGATTTTGTTTTTTATCAGGTCCCTTACATCTGGTAAATATAATTTGTAGGCCAAGACATCTCTGTAGCATCACAGTGCTTCATTCATAATAGTATGTTGTGACACATTTTACCGTTGTCAAATAATTACAGCTTCAGTGATTTAGATATTGCACTTGGACATATTGTGAATATTACTCTAAAGTCATCAAAATATTAAATAACAAAGGTTTGTTTTCATGAAACTTTTCTTGTAAACGTTTCTTTCAACCAAATAACTGTGAGTAAAGTAACATTTGCAGTTTATATGGTAATCAGGCCTGACATTAATGACTTTAGGCAATACTGTTGTGTTATTTCTAATGTTTAGGCTCTATGTGTTTGGTTTGTTTCATATTCTTGTTCATATTTGGAAACTGGACTGTAAATAACATGATTTACAGATGGAATTTATGTAAATGCGGTTGTCATATAGGGTATAATCTTTTGAATATAACCGTCATGGTTGAAATTATGTGATTTTGATGTATTAACAACATTTTAGTCACAGTGTGGGAGCTGCTGTCACTTTCTGGCAGGTGGAAAACTGCATTAAATGAGTTGAATTTGTCCTTTAAAGATCTTTCAACTGGTATAAAAACAGCTGGATTGGATATAATGTGGGACACAGAGCAGGTAAAATGACGCAGAGACGTGGATAACTGCAAAAGAGTTAAAAGTGTCGAGTATCGACCTATTTTAAGCCAATATATTGGCTGAAGTGCTGCAGTGACACAGCCTGCTGATATTCTGGAGGCGGCAGTCGCTTCTAAAACTGTTGGATCTCTGTTCGACCTCTCAGCTGTCAGTTGCCTCCTTGTTCTGGCTCCGTCTCAGTTTGTATTCTGACAGCGTGCAGCATTAAAATTAAACCTGTCGTCCTCTTCAAAGCCAGCGCCCCTCGAGAACTGGAGGAAACAAAAGCGAGGAGAAGCTTTAAATCTCCGACTGTGGCCCCTGGTGTTTCCTCCGGACTAGACTTTTCTTTTATTATCCTCCTGCCAGCAGACAGATGGGCTTTCTCTTCAATAAAAAACTGCATCATTGATTAGAACGGCTAATAAGATGGCAGAACTCCAGCTTCTAATTGTCTGTGTTTTAGAAATGTGAGATTTAGGGGAGAGGAAAAGGAGCAAATTAACAATGATAATAAAATAAAATAAAAATAGTTGCATAGAAATACATGAAATAGAGAAATCGTATACGAATTAAAATTACAGATAAAAACATTCTCCCACTTGTTGGACATAGTGCCTTACATTGTAATAAATTAATGTTTTTAACGGATATTATGAATAATTTACTGTTATTTTACAGATTTTTCCTGTTTTATTAAATTACAGACAATAGCTAAAGAAAAAAAGTGTTAATTTACATGTTAACTGACTAACTAAAAAAAAAAAAAACTCAATACCA